>JAGKTI010030744.1:0-12310 GCA_018397915.1 Birgus latro
AGTCACCAAACACATCCACATATGGCACCTTCCTTTACGACACTATCACCTCATCACTTCTGTTTGTTTCTTGCTCTAGCGTCTTTATTTCTTTGTCCTTCACCTCAGGAATAACTTGCACCGTGAATTTCGTCATTGGAGAGACCGTGGGGCAACATATCTTTACTGGCCAGGTCACTGCTAACAGGTGAATTGCCGAGTGTGGGGGGAAGGAGGGGAGGGGGGGTCAGGTGGGGCCAGGCAGTATCCCCACTTGACAGCAGATAGAGGATGGTCTCCCACATATGTCTACCAAAAATCACCCATGAAACTTGAAAATTGTCCAAATTATGACCCATGCAATTACGCGACGTACGCGTAGGTCGATGGGTGTAGCTGTGACAAAACGTTGCAACGTACCCATACGTGATGGGATGCCTTGGGTTAACAGAATGTAATCTCTGGGTTATTAAACCTCTTGAATCATCATTAGCGCTCTGCAAGTTTTTCTTGCCTTTAACAGTGACAACTATCATAAAAAGTAACGAGCGCAACTGCTCTGGGGGGAAATAGTTCCCACAGGAGGTGTTTTGTAAGTTGTGCATTAATTTTTGTTTTTTTCTCCATATTGTTTTATTTATGTGATTGTTTGCTGCATTATTATCTTTGCTCTTTTTTTCTCTATATTGTTTTAATTATGTGATTGTTATATTACTTAATTTTATTTCAGTTTGTATGCTGAGTGATTTAATGTGTTACACAGCATCAGAAAACTCTGGATATTTCGGATGTCTCCGAGTTGGTAACTGCTGTTTCTCCGAAAATGTAGTAGTTCATTCTAGTATATAGGAAGCATATATAAGGACTGGAAGGAACTAGAGGAGTTTCATTTCAGTTTAAGTTCAGTGTCAGTTCAGTATTAGTGCAATTAGTGAAGATTTTATAGCTCTGGTACTTGTGAAAACAGTGAAGCGTAGCTGGAAGGCATTAACCAGTACCATGCTAGCGATGTAGATCATGTCCCCTTAAAAAAATGCCGATGATGTAGATTGACGTCTTGCAGCACTGTCAAATGATATCAAGCAACCGAAGTAAAATGGAAGATAACATCGTATCTCATTAACTTCAGATATTTCTCCGTTATGCTTACAACACTGCTTAAGGAGCGCAGGAGGCGAGTGAGTCTTCACAGGCTCACAGCCGCTCTGCTTTGTGTGTAACCTTGAAGATTTCAGAGGTCGAGTGGCACAAACATGACTCAATTCAAACTACTTTCTGGCTTTCGTGAATACTTTTTTTTTAGTGCCAGGGATCTTATATTGATGTTTTTTTTTTAATGCAAGGAAGAAGGATCCAAAGGCCATGGGCCCGAATACTGTTCCTTCCAAGAAAAAGTAAAAACAATACAAAAGAGAGCCAAATACAAGATCCATTCATTTCTAGATGCCTGGACACACTGCGCTTGAAAGACTGCAGATCATAGGAAGTAGGGAATACAGACAGAGGGAGACAGTTCCAGAGTTGACCAGTTGCATAAATGAAGGACTGGGAGTAACGGTCAACTCTTGCATTAGAGAGCTGGACAGAAAAGGGATGAGAGTTTGTTGCTAGACGGGTACTTCGTGCCCGTCGTAGAGGTGGAGGGATGCAAGCAGACAGTTCAGAGGAACAGTAACCATTGAAGTAGCGATAGAAGAGAGACAAAGAAGCAACAGTGCGGCGAAGAGACAAAGGTTGAAGGGAATCAGTAAGAGGAGGAGAGCTAATGAGACGAAAAGCCTTTGACTCCACCCTGTTGAGAAGAACTGCATGTGGGGAGATACCTCACACATGAGAGTTGTACTCCATACACGGGCGAATAAAACCCGTGTACAAGGTCAACATCTGTGCAGGGGTAAAGAAAGTTCGGAGTCGGCCCAGCACACCTAATCTCTTGGAAGCAGATTTCACAAGAGATGTAATATGTTCTTTCCAAGACAAATCCCGAGAAAATGAAACCCCTAGCATGTTCAAGGATGATGCAGGACTGAGCTGGACATTATTAAACATTAGTGGGTAATCCTGAGGAAGATTTTGTCGGGTTGATAAGTGTAAGAACTGAGTTTTTGATGCATCAAAAATAACAAGACTACCCCTACCCCAATCAGAGATACGAGCCAAGTCAGACATCAGGTGTAACACAGCCTCATCCCCCGTTTGCCGATGTACAGTATTAATCTCATTTACTCACCAAAAAAATCATAAATCAGTTCTCAAGGTAACAGATGCTCTACTTTCTCAGTAACCTGGAAAATTTCAGAGTAGAGTAGCGCCAACCTGACACGATTCAACCAACTTTCTGACTTTGGTGAATACTTTTAATAGTTCCAGGGATCTTAATTGATGTATTAAGCCCATTTAGCCAGATAAAAAAATAATCCAAAATCGGTTCACTAGCTAACAGCCGTTCTGCTCTCTCACTAACCTCGAAGACATCAAAGGCAGCGTGGCACCAACCTGATTCGATTCAACCAACTATCTGATTACTTCTATTAGTGCCAGAGATCTTATATTGATGTATGAAGCCCATTTAGCCAGAAAAAAAACAACAAAACAAAGTCGGCCGGCGTAGAGGGGTATCAGTTTTTTTTTTTTTTTTTTTGCGGTGCGGGACAGGTTAAGTCTAATTATTTGGATAATAAAGACAGCAAACTTAGGTAGCAATTGTTTATTTACAACGCCTGAGCTGATCTCATCGCTGCACACCGAAAAGCTGACCATAAGAAGAACAACTCACTAGGCAACGTCCTTTCTTTTCTGAACTACTGCTGTTGGAGCCTGTGGAAGTGTGGGATGGGGACGTAACAGTGTTGTCAGGAGTGGGATCATTAGAAAAGTAATGCAGTGAGTCAAACTTTCGACAGAAAGACAGAAGGTGTACAGACAAGAGGCCAAGCTAGGCAGGAGAAGGCATGTCTGGCAGCGATCATGAAGCTATTACAAGCACAAAATGAAAGACAGAAGGAACTCAAAGAACAATTACAAGCACAGAATGAAGGAAAGAAAAATTCAAAGAACAATTTAAAGCACAGAGTGAACAATTAGAGGTGCAAAGTGAAGAACAGAAAGAATGATATAAACAGCTTCAAGAGGCATTGCAGGAGCAACAGAGGGAATTACAAGTGAGGATGCAAGGACAGCTAGATGCTCTCATAGGGGAAATGAAGGAAGAACAACAAAAGTTTAAGGAGGTAGTAGGTGGCAAGGTAGAGCAGCGGAAGAATGAGGTAAGCAATAATGTGATGGAGTGAAGACAGCATGTAGACAACCAGCTGAACCATGTAAATGACCAGTTGGAGCATGTAGACGGCCATTTGAAGATAATCAGTGAGAGAATTTAGGCTGTAGAGGTATATTGCACTGCTGAGCCTGATATTTGTGTACAGAGAACATATGAAAAAAAAATGGACAGTGTATGGTGAATCTTCATGAACTCCAAGCATTACATGGTCGAATTAGAATGCAGAAGGTTCAGGTTCAAGACTTAATTATGATGCTCCAGTTTTTAGGCCCCAAATCAGTGAAGTGCGTGACTTTAATAGGGTCCAGTTAAAAAGAAATATCAGGATTTGATGGCAAAGTATCTTGGGAAACTTACCATGTGCAGTTTGAGTTACTTGTTGATCAGAATGGTTGGGATGATAGGCAGAGGGCAGTGCAGCTAGCTACTAGCCTCAAGGGTGCTGTGAGGGAAATTCTGGGCCAGTTGTCAATAGAGGAGAGGAACAGTTATTAGTCCTTAGTAGAAGTACTGGAACACAGACATGGGACCATGTACCAGACTGAGGTTTACAGGGCAAGATTCCAGACCCATGTAGGGGCTCGAGGCGAATCCCTGCAGCAGCTCATTCATGACCTGGAGAGTATGGCACACAAGGTGCACCTTGGAGCATCACCTAACCTCTGAGGGCCCAGTTCATCGATGCTCTTCATAATGCAGAGTTGAAAGTGCAAGTGAAATAGGCACAACCAAGAAGCATGCAAGAAGTACTAGCCAGGGCTCTAGAATCTGAGTCCTACATGAGGTCCAGTACATCCACTTTACAGGCAGGTCGTAGGGCGGGACTCAAGGCAAGAAAGGGGCAGGTACATGAAGTGAAAAAATTTGAAGGATAATGCTGGTACCATGAAGAGACACGGACATAGAAAAGAGGACTGCTACAAGTGGAAGGGGGAACAGGAGAATACCAGAGGAGATTGCTGGTTTTCGGGAAGCCAGGAGGATTGTTACAAATGGAAGAAGGAGCAAGAACACAGCAGTGCAGGAAAATCTATGACTGTAACAAAAGGGTGTTGGATATATTGTGAGGTGGGACACTTCAGTTCTGAGTGTCCCAAGAAGAGAAAGGGCGATAAGAAGGAGGCTGCAGAAGACAAGCAATAAGCAGGTAAATTGGCAAAGTCTGGTCACAAGGGAAAACAAACAGCCAGTTTATCCTAAGTAGCCCCACCACCGAGAAAATGCAAGAGAACTTCGAATGACAGCATGCAGGTAGATGGAAAAATAGACAGCAAGAGGTGTTCTCTGGTGATTGTTTCAGCTTCAGAGAGACTTTTGTGAAGCCTGATATGTTATATCATCGGTTCTGCCTGAGTCATTAGAATAATGGACTGGATGACGGTCGATTTTTTTAAAATGTAAACAACTTATTTGGGTGATAAATGTGCTGAATTATCCTATGATATAGTTAATTTGACAAACAAAAATAAGAATTTGGAGATAGAAGCCTTCAAAGTTGAACAAAAAGAGGTTGATGGCAGCGCGCATCTCGAGTGGCTGTGACGTCATAAGTCTACAAACCCCAAGACAAAACACGACTGCGATCTCCAGCTGTGTGGTTATGGTTCTGCTGATTAGCCAAGCTTTCCTTCGTCCTGGCCAAGTCAGCAAATAACCACCACTGGTGCTTTGTTCCACTGTGCAAGAACACAAGGAGAATTACACCAGAAAAAAGAATCATTATGTTTCAAGGGATGAAACCCAGGCAGCTGTTGTGGTCGGAAGTACGCCATCGCTACTGTTGCGAAGCGATTCGACGAAATACTGAATCGATGGTCATTTACCGAATCGGCACTTTTAAAGGGAAAATATTATAATTTCTATCACCATATAAGTTCATGCACAACTAACTATCTAAAATCCGGTAAAAAAAAAAAAAATGTGCTTAATATGACTGTTAATAAAAAAAAATCAGGTATCAGAGATAAAATGTGCTAAGGTAGCGGATATTTCACCTTCAGATCAACACTCATTGACAGACTTCCATTTTGCATAAATACTGATTAAAGCACAAATAAATGTATTTACATTGTTAATCAATATTTACACAAAACAGAAGTCTGTCAAGGCAAACTGTCAGGCTAGAGGTGAAACACTTCTATTAGCTTCAGCAAATTTTTGCTCTGAACCCTGAATTTTTATTAATAGTCAAATTGACCACGTATTTTTGACCCGATTTCAGATAATTAGGTGTGTATGAACCTATATGGTGATAAAAATTATATCTTAACCTAACCTACCAGTCACTTGTCAAGGAATATCAACCCTAACTTTGGCTTAAGCCATTGGTAGGGATGTGAAATCTTTTTCTCCGGATCAGACTGGCTGTTACTAAAAAGATACTGAAACATCACCAGTACATAAGATCAGGAAATCAGATAACCAAATATTCCACAGAGGTCTAGCTGTATATGGTCTGGCATATCTATCTATATATCTATATACCTAGGCTGCTTCCCCCAAGAAAAGGGAGGTAGCCGAGACAGGTCAACACACTACCAATTTACTCATCCACTCATACACATTCATTCGCATCTTAGCCCCAAAGGGGAGAAGGGACAGATCCTCACCGCACCACACCGCACGAGGGTCAACCACGCAGTGCAGTCAGTGACATCCGCAGCAGGGCCCGACAGCAAAGCTGGTTTACCCCTGCCACATCATAATGGATCCAGCCCCTTACCTGCACCTGACCTGATCAACTGATCAGACAAAATGCAGGCATATCTAGGAGGAAAAAACATTGAAATATTTCGGTCTTTGTGACATGTTCCCTATGTAATTGTGCCCGTTTTCAGGGCTATATGCAAATGGAGTAAGGATCTAGCAATACTTATACTGAATCAGTTCATTAATCACTTCATTATGACTATCATCTACCGAGTTGTCCTACAGGTACCTGGTTGTCGCAAGGTTCGCCGTCACTACTAGTCTCTAAAACCAACAAAACTATTCACTAAAGCACACACATACTTCATCATTATGAGAGCTATCGAACTAAGTCTTACTTGCCTATCATGATAATAACAGCTGAATATCACAGAAATCTTCCCCTTACTGGTATATGATTCCCAGACATTGTGAGTGGCGGGCAGCTGTGGCTCCGAAATGGGTTGTGACGTCACAGTGAGGGTGTATGTCTCGCGCGAGGTACGATAATCTCCAACTTTGATTTACTATTTTTCTTCATAAATATTAAATCGGTGAGAAAAATTAATGATACTCCGATGATTACGAGTGACCATTATACTACGTTATGTAACTTCTTCACGATCATCAACCAGTCCATTTTGTGTGGTGTAACTGGGCACGGTGGAGAACTGATGAGACCTCTGAATGTCCGGATTGAAGTGGCAGGGCAAGAGGCTACCCTTCCAGTCTACGTGGTCGACATGGAGGATCCTTGTCTTCTTGATCTGGACTATCTGATGTCCATGGGATGTGAGCTGGACTTCTGTTCCATGAGACTCAACGTCCGAGGAAAGTCGGTTCCCATCATGGCAGTGAGATGCACTAGTTCTGGTGGTGAGATGAGGGTGCTGTGCACTACAGTGATACCCCGAAGATAAGAACTACTGCTCCAGTGTCAGCTGAGTGGCTCTTTTCACAACTGTCTAAGGGTGGTGGACCTGGATGTACTGTGCAAGACGAAGGCCGGAGTGATGATGGGGAGGGACTTTGGTGGAAACAGGCACAGGTGAAGTGCCGGGTGTGGTGGCCAGTTTCTCCCGTGAGACACAGATCAATGAGTGAGAAATTGTGAGACTGTGCCAGGCGGTGGACCCTATGTGGCATCAGAGGAAGGCCTGTAAAAGGAATATACTCAGAGAAGATGGGTACCTGCCAGACCACTTACAAGACTTATTTTCAAGGAGTTGCCAATGCCTGGATGACTCACAAGTGCTGATGTTGAGGCAGCTGCTAACAAAGTTTGCTGATGTCTTTTCCACCGGAGACCTAGACCTGGGGTGCACTGACCTGGTGGAGCATTGTATAGACACCGCCCTATTGAACAGCCAGCTCAGAGGATGGTGGCAGCTCAACGGCAAGAAATGGAGGTGATGGAGAATCTCTAAAATCAAGTAGTGACAGAAATGTCCAGCAGTCCGTGGGCATCAGCAGTTGTCCTTGTAATGAAGAAGGATGGCTCAGTAAGGTGCTGTGTGGATTATCAAGCCTTGAATGAAGTGACAGTGAAGGATGCATATCCCTTCCCAAGGGTTGATGACACACTGGATGCTCTGTCAGGTGCCAAGTGGTTCTCCTCCCTAGACATGAAAGCAGGATATCATCAGGTCAAGGTTGCAGAGGATGACAAGGAGAAAATAGCCTTTTCGTATGGGCAGGGTTTATGGCAGTTTAAAGTGATGCCTTTTGGCCTATGCAATGCCACAGGTACTTTTGAGCATCTCATGGATCGTGTGCTGGAAGGCCTGCACTGGCAGACAGCTCTCATCTATCTTGATGATGTATTTGTGTATGGACAGGCTTTCGACCAGGAATTGGAGAGGCTGTCAATGTTCAACAGAATCCAAGCAGCACACCTCAAGGTGAAGCCCAAGAAGTGCTACTTGTTTCAGGAGGAAGTAAAGTACCTGGGACACATTGCAAGTGAAGACAGCATCTGTGTTGATCTAGAGAAGTTGGCAGCTGTTAAAAACTGGCTGGTTCTAACTTGTGTGAAGGAGCTATTAAGTATCCTGGGTTTGTGTACCTATTACCAGCATTTTCTCAAGGACTTTGCAATGATAGCTGAACCTCTACACAAGTTGTTGGAGAAGGGGCAGAAGTTTATGTGGACTGCAGTGACTCAGAAGGCATGTTTTAACAAGCTCTCCGGTATTGCTGTACCCAGATCAGACTCAGCTATTCATTCTGGACTCTGATGTTAGTGACCATGGTATTGGTGGAGTCCTGCTGCAGAAGAAGGGCAAAAAAGAGTATGTGCTAGTGTATTATAGCAAGAAGCTCAGCCCACCAGAGTGGAACTACTGTGTGACCCATGAGGAGCTCTTGGCAATGATGAAGAGCTTTGATTTCTTCCATCCCTTCTTGTATGGGTCGTACTTCATCATCAGGACGGACCATGCAACACTCAAGTGGCTGAAGACGTTGAAGAATCCAGAAGGATAACTGGCACACTGGCTCAGGAAGCTGGACCAGTACAACTATGAGGTCCAGCACTGTCTTGGGTGGGTACATGGCAATGCTGACAACCTGAGCTGTCAGACTTGTGACCCAGAGTGCCGGCAGTGTAGTAAAAGAGAAGATCTTTGCAAGAAATGCAGCGTTACTGCAGTCACAGGGCCAGTGTCTGCTGAAGAAGACCTGAAGAGGATAAAGATGGAGGATGCAGATTTACAACCAGTGCTGGAGTGGCTGCAGAGGAGTACAGTGAGACCATCTTGAGAAGGGGTTTCCAGATTCTGCTCTACAACTAAGAACTACTGGAGTCAGTGAGACCTGTGTTTCAACAATGGATTACTGGAGTGTCAGTGGAGAGTCCTGATGTCCTCAGCAAGTATTGGCAACTGGTGTTACAAAGAAAGTAAGGACTGGGATCCTGGATGAGTCTCATAGCCGGATCACTAGTGGGCACCTGGAAGTGATGAAAACTCTAAGCCGGCTGCGACAGATGTTCTACTGGACTGGCATGCGGCAAGATGTTGAAGAGTGGTGTCGGGCCTATGGAGTATGCTGTGCCGAAAAGGGACCCAAGAAACACGGTTGCACACCTCTCTAGCTGTACCAGGTGGGTGCACTAATGGAAAGAATCGCGGTGGACGTTGCTGGACCTCTGCCATTCGTTGAAAGAGGAAACTAGTATGTATGTGTCACCATGGACTACTTCACAAAGTGGCCAGAACCCTATGCCATCCCTGATCAAGAGGCTGCAACTGTTGCTCATGTGTTGGTTGACCAGTTTTTCTATTGTTTTGGGATACCACAAGAGCTACATTCAGATCAGGGTAGCAACATCAAGTCTGTTGTGTTCTGTGAATGCTACAAGTTACTGGGGATGAAGAAGACCAGGACAACCCCACTGAGATGGGATGGTGAAGAAATTCAACTGGACCCTGGGACAAGACCTGGCCAAGTACTGCTTAGAGGGACAAGCAGAATGGGACCAGGAAGTACCTATGTTGCTGGTGGCATATCGGTCTGCATCCTATGAGTCTACCGGCTACTTCCCTGCAATACTGATGCTAGGCCAAGGGTTAGGTTTACCTATTGACTTGTTAATGGGGAGAGACCACCTGGTGGAGAGCTGCCTAAAGACACCTCCAGTTATGCAAAGCATCTTCAGGAAAGGCTGGCTGAGGTACATCATCAAGCGTGAGACGCTCTAATGTTTTCAGGCGAAGTGATGAAGTGCAAGTATGATGCCAAGGCAAGTAAGGTGAGCTTCAAGGATGGTGACAAAGTTTGGGTATACAATCCTCTGTGAAAGATGAGACTGTCACCAAACCTGCAGCGCCACTGGGACGGGCCTGACACTGTTTTTTTTTTTTTTTTTTTTTATGTGTCCGACTCTGGGCATAGGCTTCACAGCCTGCTGTCAAGGCCCAGTCGTCCTCCTACAATCTACATGTCACCACTCCAGCGCTTAACACCCACCGTCCATATTGAATACATGCTAGGGCTGTCTCATACAGGACTGGTGTATTGGTATTAGCGGGGTCATTTTTACGACATGTCGGCGGGTCTCCTGGTAGATCAGTAAAGCCTGATTTAATGAAATTCAAATTCTTAACCTGTTCCCTGCACCAGCGAGGATTCGAACCTGGGTCCCTCGGGACTGCAAGCCAACTCTCTACCGATCGAGCTACGGGCCTGACACTGTGTTGGACTGCCTTTCAGATGAAATGTACCAGATTTCTTGGAGGCAGGAAGTCTTGCCCAAAGGTGGTAAACGTGAATCTTCTGTGGCAGTACCATGGACCAGGACAGTACAGCTGGTACATCTCCAAGAAATTGTGCTGTCCCACAGGTGCGAATGTTGAGAAGAACCAAGGAGCTGATGTACAGTGCCCGACAAAACCGACGCCCCTCACCTTACGCTATAGTAAACCTGAAGCCACTGATACAGTGCCAGTGAAGCATCTGGATCTGGTTCATGTGTGATCCAACAGATGGCGCACTCAAGAGGGAGGAAGGGGGGGGGACTGGGGGAGAAGAGGCAATGATGAGATAAGTCTTCCTGTGTTTGTGTGTGTGTTTTATTTTTATTTATTTTATTCCATGATCAATATCTTATAATTACTTTATGCTACATATCATAGTCTGTGCTGCATTTCTTTTATTACGGCAGTTGCTTATCGGATGTAATGAGGCAAGCACAAATGATGACGGTAATCAGGATCCTAGTAAGAGTAGTCTGGTATGACTGCCATGAAAATGTTATGTTAATGGATCTCATTACAAAGTCATGGATATATGCAAAGACCATTTGTGGCCAAGACTTTGCATTACCAAAACTGGTAGAGGCCACCCGAACGCACGTATGGTGAAAGATAGTGTGTGTGTGTGTGTGTGTGTGTGTGTGTGTGTGTGTGTGTGTGTGTGTGTGTGTGTGTGTGTGTGTGTGTGTGTGCCCTCGGGAACATGAATTTATCTAGTAACATCAAGTAAGAAACGCTTGTTCTTGCTCTGAGTGGTGGAAGAGCTGCCGTGGGTGGTGGTGGGAGGGGAAGAGGGGCTCGTTTGGGAGGTGTCATTAAGTCGAGATCGAATGATTATATCAGTATACATAAAACATTTTATACCAGTATAGCAGACTTATTGCTGATGACAAGACCCAGTTCTAAAACGAACTTGTAAGCCAATGATGAAGGTCAGATGACCAGGAAAGTAAAACATTTGCCCTGTTATTGAAATGGTCAACGTTATTTTAAGTAGTCACTTAGGTAATACATTAATTTACCGATGGTAAAGCACAAATCTGACAAGAGTGTTTCTCGAGGATTTGATACTATTTGAGTAGTGTATTACATAGCAAACATGTCTCATCATTGTCGCCTATCCCCCATTCCCCTCCCCCCTCCTCGCTTTTGACTGCTCCATCTGTTGGATCAAACATGAATCAGGTTCAGATGCTTCACTAACACTGTATCAGTGGCTTCGAGTTTAGTATAGCGTAAGGCGAGGGGCGTCGGTTTTGTTGGGCATTGTACAGTCAGGGAAAGTTCCGCATTACCCACCTCCCGAAGCACTGGTGTGAGACTGGTGAATATGAATCAGCAGCCAGACCTCACATTTCTTGTAAGTGTGAGTGTAAGGGGGTGGGGGATTGGGGGGAAAGGAGGGTTTAGTGATAGTTTGGGAATCACATGCAATGTATGAGTTGGAAGGTGTATTGCAGTTAATTTAGTAAGGACAGCCAACAGTATTTTATGAAAAAAAATTCCTAAATGTCTGTAGAGCTAGTGTTGTCAGGAAAGTTATGGAAGTTTGCTGGGTTCGGACAGAGGTTTGAATGCTTTCATTCCTTCTTGTCGTTAACATGAGAATTCCCCAGGAGATATTCATAATAATATATATTTATATTTTGTGTTGAAAACAAAACGACTCTTATGTATGTATGTACGTATGTATGCATGTATGTATGTATCTATCTATCTAACTATTAACGCCTAAACCACGGGTCGTCATTTTCGTGATGGTAGGGTGCAATGGCTCATACTGCTGGGCGTCACTTCTGTGACTGTGTTTTTTTTTTTTTTAATTTGCCAGGGCTTTCAGGTGGTGACTTGTATCATCTATCAGCACTGCCAATGTCCAACAATAGTCAGAGCTCCTAATGTCATCAGTACTCCCATCCATTGTTGACAATTTAGCCATTTTCCCCCATTCTAGACTCCCCTCCCTACATCCCCTCCATTACCCTCTCGCGTCGTCTGCTCAGCCGATCTGCGCTAAGTAAATCTCCCACAGATTTTTCCACTGTTTTCAACCATTGAAATAACAGATTTTTCCACTGTTTTCATCCATTGAAATGAGCTCTATGCCCTA
>JAGKTI010030745.1:0-12310 GCA_018397915.1 Birgus latro
AAACATGCTATTCTCGATTCCACTGGAGGTTTCTTGGCACCTTCTTATACCGTTTATTATACATATTACAGCTTGATACTCTCTTTTACCCTATTTATATATCATTAGTAGAGATACGCGGTCTTAGTAATGTACATGAGGATAAAATGATACTGTTGAGGAAGAAGTGCTGCGATGCCTCCTCCGTCACCATCTATACAGAACACTCGTATGAGCCAAAGTTACATGATCTCCATTACGTACACTGAGAGAGAGAGAGAGAGAGAGAGAGAGAGAGAGAGAGAGAGAGAGAGAGAGAGAGAGAGAGAGAGAGAGAGAGAGAGAGAGAGAGAGAGAGAGAGAAATGTAAACTGGATAATGGAGATCACTACCAGCCCTTCCGCTGAAGAGTCCATTCGTGAGGCAGGTAAGGGAATGGAGATGGGAGCCGAAAACGTAGGATTATATGGACAGGAGCTGGCAAGATGGGCTGGGACGGTGGTGGGTGGTGGGACAAGTACATTCTGTGAGGATAGGCGTTGTAGGTCAGCGGTATTTGCGGTGATGAAATTTAAGTAAAAGTGAAAAACTTTCCCCAGATAAGAAGAGCAAGAATGCAATCCCTCCTTGCTCTCATTTTCCTCTGGTGTTGGTGCAGAGGTAAAAACATCCCATTCCCCGAACAAAGTGTCTGGGATGAGAGTGCTGAGGAGATGGGGGTGGAAGTGCACAAGAACTGCTCTTGGTCACGTAACGCCTCCAAAGAAGCTCATGTATCAGCCTGCGTTGTCTCAGAATACATAGTTATCTATGAATCCTCAGCCTGCGAGACATGAGACACTCAGCCTTTCTTGCAGATTTATAAACAGTAGAGAGAGAGAGAGAGAGCAAAACCTTGCTCCTCCGCTTGTATTACCTCTGCCCTTATTATATATCCCCTAACAGCGTCTTTTATTATTATCCCACATTTGGGTACAAAAGAAGTGAAGGGGTAGGCTGATATATAGAGGTATCTTATTACTCCACGCTTATAGATGAGGGTGAGACGACGTTGAGAGATTTCGAGAGAGAGAGGTGAGAAGGAGACGGCAACATGGAGAAGACAACAACATGAAAGAGGGTACAACGACGACTGACTGTTTCCCAGCAACAGGTCAAATAAACTGCAACAACGTCCGACATACATACTTGCAACATCTAGCAGCAGCTTATCAAACATCATCTCTAATATTACTGACAAACTAAATAACGAGCACCATCCATAATAGACTTGGCTCTATCTCTAATATATTACTGAAGACAATAAGAACAGTGTACTGCAATTAATATTAGCCCCTTCGATAAAATGACATCTTTTTATATTTAATTTTTGCCACCGCCAGATAATTTCATTCGTCCTACAAATATCTATCGCTGTGAAATTGGAAACAGTCCCAAGCAACCTCTCCAGCACAATGACGTATTTTAATATTATTGTGGCTAATGTAAAACGGCGTTAGTCATGGTAGATTGGGGAAGCATCTCGAGGTGAAAGGGGTTAAAGTTTTGTTGGCCAGAGCTTCACTTAGATATTTTATTGCTATCGTCAGACCATTTTATCGACGTGAGGGACATCCCTCGGTTAAGTTTTGTACCCTAAAATAAACGCAAAATCAACCACTAATTAAGGTATATTTGTTATGTTCTGTTTACTACGAATACAGCATAAAAAGGCAAACTTGTGGGAGATATTCTGAGCACAGGAAAAGTGTTGTAGCGGGAGTTAAGCAGGTTCTTTGCACTAGTTAAGGTATAATGAGACCCCCTGAGACAGCCACACATACGATACTGTACCATGTGTGTTGCCGGCGCGTCTCGGGTCCTGTTACGGGGAAGGGCAGGCCTCACTATCTCACCAGTTTAATCTCTCACTTTTTGTACCCGGCGCCGACTCAGCTCATTAAGGAGAGTCCCACTAATTTCCTCACGCCGCCCAAAACTACCCCAGAACAACATATGCAGGTTGCCGACAAGGGAGATTTACTGATTACCCCATACTCACCTGAAAGCTACTGGATTAAGGAGCCTTGAGAGTACCGTGCCCACTATTGCCCTCCAACGTGGTATTTTTTGTTGGTTTGGGAGCTTTCTTTAACAATTCCTTTTCCAAGTTTTGTTTTCCCTATTATAGCTACATGTCCTCCACTATTTTACCGATGAAAATTACGCAAATATTAAAAGATATAGGGAATAATGGCATACAAGACAGTGTCAAAGTGTAATATGCAAAATAAAACACTAAAGATGAGGTGCTGAAAAATCTCTCATCGAGAATGCGGCTCCACTGGCTAACCCAAGTCCTTAGCTCGCCTTCAATGATGTAGTTAAAAACGAATATGGATGCATCAAAGCAGGTGTCAGTGTTGCAGCTGATTAGTTTAAATTTTGCAAGCAGGTTTAATTGATGTGTCTTGCTAATAAGGCTGGCACACTCATGCGCCGCGTGATTCCGTCCCAGTATTCACAAGCATCGAACAAATGAAGAGAGCTGGTTCGATTCTGCAATGGGTTTCATTTGAATTAATACAAGCATATAGTTCGTATTGCCTTTTGAGTTCTATAGCATATTTTATTTTTACTTCCACCATTTAATCTATTTCAACTAAGGAGAAATCTCTCAAACGGAATTGGGTGGAAATAATGTTCAATATTATATACATTAGACTGACGCACTTTTTTATTATATGGCTACCTACCTATAATACTGTTAATAGGGTGGATTGTTCGTTGTCAAGGAATAAATGGATATTCTGTAAGACCTTGTTGGCCCCGGCTAGTTCGAACCAGGGAGTGTCTGTTGCCGTCTCGTTGTGGGAGCTCTGAGAGCATGATATCGTTATTGCCTTAGTTATTTCACCTTAACGTGACCCAGACGCCTTTTGTAGCTTATTACATGTAGTTCTGTGGCTCTGTATTCTTTCCGTAGCATTTCTTCGTGACCAGTATCCTAGCCTTGTGTTAATTTCTTGTTACGATTCACATTCAAGATGGAGAGATGGCAATTTTAGGCCAAGTTCGTGTAAAATGGGTACGGTTGTTGCAGCGCTTTATACACGTATTTCTTTGTGAGCGCATTCCTTTGTGCTTTTGTGGCCAGTCATTTCTGTTTACTTTGCTCATTTTGTTAATCCTCCTGTTTTTAAAGATCCTTTTGTTGACTTGAATTTTTACAGATTATCTCGACCTGCTTTCTCCCTTTTTCTGTATACTGTACTGGCTGGTAAGGTTTTCATTCTTTCTTTGTTTTTTCTGTTCTTTCTTTTTCTGTTTATCTGTATCACACGGACTGAGCTATATGTCGTAAATGGGGGTGGGGTGAGTCTCTGGTATGCGTCACTTAAGTCTTATGGTGACGGACCGATTTACACCAAAATGATCATTAATATCCGTAGGAGTAAAAAAGTATGTAATGGGAACTACATACCAGATAATTCGTAATAAGCATAACTCCTTATAAATGTACTTGTATAAAATGATATCTTTACTATTTGTATTGAACGTACCGATGTTACTCCAGAAGGATGTCATTTCACACTAATGCCGTCGTAAGGAGGATCATAAATGCTGCCACATTGCATGATATTAGAACGAAGTCATTCACTGTAAAATATTCCTCAATAATGCATGACTGGCGTAAGCTCTCTCGAACTCCAGCGGTGGGGCATTCCTCTCTGCTTATTTCAGGAATGTGTTATAATTTGTAGTGATTTCTCTTGGTGCGAATATACATCAACAGTATAATATTGCTAGCGATGTACTTCAGTAAAAGACCCCTCGTCTCTAATTAAGTTAGTACACAATATCTGCGATTAACGCCAACAATGCAATTATTCTTTTTTATTTACGACAACAATGTACGTACCTACAGCAATTTATGTCAGCAATGAAAAAATCCTCGTTATTTATGTTAGGAAAATACACACCGCGATTCATATAAACAGTGAAACAACCCCACTAATTTCGCCAAGAATGTTACACACCACGCAATTTACTTTAACGGTATAATATTCCTAATACTTTGCGACAGTTCTTTTGTTGTTTCCATCTCATCAGTCTGTTACATAGCAATTTTTTATTTATTTGCCAAACATATTGTCGAATCTCATCTTCCAGCAGTTAGTTAGCTAGAGTGGGGACGGCAACAAGAGTGCAAACAATCTCATAACCTCACTAATCTGATGTATTCCCAAATGTTATACTTCCATCCTTCATATGGTATTGCTCAACTTAGCACGAGACATTAGGCTGTGAAAGGGTTAGCGAAGACTTGTTTTTATCCCATTACTACAA
Organism: Birgus latro; assembly: GCA_018397915.1. Classification (NCBI taxonomy): domain Eukaryota; kingdom Metazoa; phylum Arthropoda; class Malacostraca; order Decapoda; family Coenobitidae; genus Birgus; species Birgus latro. Next base: position 4,309 of record JAGKTI010030745.1, read on the forward strand.
ATGATTTCACCGAGGCTAACAACATGAAGGTAGCAAGAATAGAAAATAAAAATCGGATTCAATGGGGTAAATGATTTAGCTGTGGCTGGTGCACTTATGTATTTTATTCAAGCTAACAAGAGACAATTTTGTTGAGCTGAGAGAATTCCTAACAGTCAAACGCTTAAGAACCTACTGGAGTTACCCTTTCTCTGTTGGTAGTTCACTGTCATAGAAAAAAGCAGCCTGTTAGTAACACGGCTGTGCATACCAGGCTGACGTCAAGCATCGTGGATGTTGGTGACTGGTCGACGCTAACCAAGCGAGTTTACGTCCTGGAAGGGAAGATAACACCGGCAGAAACAAACTAGCACCCGTAGGAAAGAGACGGGTCGTGCACTGCAGCCGGGTGTTATATTTAGTCTGCTTTTTAAATATACGTAGCTGGCTGGAACTACGCCATGAGTCGAGAAGTGGCCTGAGGGAGTGCAATACTACAGCCATACTTTGCTGGTCAAGTTAAAGTACTTCATTCAACCACGCTGTTTTGGTACATTTTCCCCTAATGTTGGTTGATGTTTGATATTGTCACTTTTGTTATCAATTGTTAAAGGTTCTTCACAACTTATTTTGGTGTTAAATTACATAGAAATTCTCTAGCAGGTAATGGTGTTATCTAACTGATCAGTCAAAACCGCTGGTATTTTGGTGGCAGAAGGGGGATATTTAATTACACACACTGAAATTTGGCTAGGTAAATCTTTACAGTGGACAGAAATGTTTTTTTTTTTTTTAAGAGCTTAATAACGTTTTATATTTCGGCAGCTTCGAAAACAAATTTGTTCATGGGTCGTTAACTATGTCGCCAAACTCGACATGGTCCGGGGTCCAGCAGGAGGAGCTAATGCTTCTGGTTGTCTGCTCGGCAGGATCTACGCTACTTATTTTCGAACTAAGAACGGAAGTTTACTGCCTCCACGCCTGATTTTCAATCGCCTGTTCGTAAAGGACTAAGAAACTAATATCCCAACATTAGTAGCAAAACAAGACTCGGGAACTAAGGTTTAACAGTCATAACTTGGAACTAACAATTCGTGAGACTTTTGGTCTCAAAGTGTGCCTAAATCATCTTTGAAGTAGAAAACAATTGCTTCTTTGCACTGGAATTAAAGCTGTTTTTAAAGTATTGTATAACGGCTTATGTTAAGCGATAGCTAAGTGTGGATCTTGCTTAAATTGTGCCACTTTCAGGTGACGTACGACGTTCAGTCGTATCTAACCCTGGGTAAGGACCCTGTGCGACAAAAAGCCATTTTTTTTCCTTAAATTTCGACGCCCCCTTGTCACTTGTTGCATTTAGTGTTTCCTTTTGTAAATAAATGATTTTACTGTACAAGTTGAAATTTAGAATTAGTTTACCATCAATAAAAGAAACTGAGTTAAGTGGATCTATATTATCCTACTAGAGAACCCTTAAGTGTTACTTTGTTACATAAACATATCTTTGAATCAAGTGTTGCATAGTATCTTGTTTCAAGATTACGAGTATTACATCAGTACTGTATTCAATGCAGAAGCAAATTCATCAGGTAACTTTAACTTGCCTTTAGCACTTTTTCTATTAACCTTGGTACCAGGGAAACTGAGAACTAGCATGGAAAAAGAACTTCATTAACATACCACAGCATGTTCTTTTTTTCAAAACGTTCATAAAATATACAATAGTGGGCAGGACAAGGTTAATTCTCTCACGAGATCTTTTCTCCAGTCTGCTTAATTTTTTATTTTTTATTTATTTTTTTATTTTTTGGCTACATAAAAATACAGCATTAACCTGACTAAAGACCTCCTTCGTTTTATCGATTTCCCCCCCTTTTTTTTTGGGGGGGGGGGAAGGGCGGGGGGAGGGATGGAGAATCTGGGGAAGCCTATTCCAAAGAAGCAGTTCGAGGAATAATGGTAGGTAGTACCACAAAATAGCAGCGTGGTCACAAGTCGCACGCAATACTAGATATTAATGCAATACTAGAACAATTCTTTTTTCTAGTATAGCACAGGGGAAGCTAAGGTGGCGGCACTATGGATGAAATTTATCCGAACATTTACCAACGTCTCGAAATGAAAGGCAGGCAACTTTAACTTGTTTTGGACGTAGTTCATAAGACAAAAAGTTGTGCAGCATTGCAACTTCTTCGTATCCACTTAAGTGGGCAATATTAGGGCAGAGCCAACACGATTTGTAAAATAAGCTCACTTGTCAGCCTGGCACAGAATTTCAGAACTGAAAGAGTTTAATATAGCACTATGTAACCTCTCGAAACGAATCTAACGTCAACAGTTTGTAGTGTTAAAGGCTCCCGGCAGCCTTCCTTTATCCCGAAACTACCATACATAATTTCCCGGCGGCTAATGGGAGCTGCAGGAGTCTATGGATCGTATCAGGTTAGGTGGCTCTAAAATTCTCTCGATATCTCTTCGCTAGATTACCATGTGTCAAAGCATATCAGTACTTTTGAGTTGGTTCACTTCTAGCTACCTTTGTTACCTGTCAATTACGCACCGTAGGAATCGCTAACAAAGTCAACAACCAAGAGAATACAATAGCCTGGAAAAACCAAGAAAAATGACGTTGCAAGAGACTAACGTGCCATAAGGAAATATACTGATAAGATGTACCGTGATGATTATAGCAACCCTCGGTAAACAAAATTCCACACGTCAAACTCGATACGTACTGATTTTGATGCAGCTGAAACTGTGGCAAGTTCTCTAATTGCTACTAAGATTAGTTTAGGATCAGTTATGTATTGGTTTTATGTGAGCAGATGAAGTTAGTTTGGGTGTACTGTTTGCTCTAATATGTGGTAGGTGGGCTTGCACAGTAAATGTTTTGATGTTGCCACTTGCTGTAAGTAGTGAATAAATGCTAGACGGTACCCAAGGAATTTCTGCTTGTGCAAGAACAAAAATAGCATTCAGAGTTTTCCCCCAATGTCTTCCAGTACAGTCAAATCTTAGTTACGGAAGGGTGCTGATCTTAAGTGTGTTTGTGGATCGGGTGGCAGTGTATGGAGACAATGGGCTTTGTTCAGCCCTCTCTCTCGCAGCCACCAGTATGGGTTGAGTTGTCTGGGGCGGTCACGAGAGGCAGATTTTAGTAGCCCCACCCACCGCAAACTCATGGGTTGCTGCTGCTGCTGTTTTTGTTTTTGCTTGTTTTATATGCCTACCCGCTCGACCAGCCCACACACCGTTTACTCAGGGCATCTTGCTTTGTTTTTCTTTTTTCTATGCTGGTGTTGTCGGTTTAGTCATGCCTGGTGGTGTTTTAGTCTCGTGTTGTTGTTGGTGTTGTCGTTTTGGTCTCGCGTTGGTGTCTCGGCCTCGAGTTGGTGTTGGCGCTGGTGCTGGTGTTTGTAGGTGTTTGGTGTTTTATACGTGCCTGCTCGACCAACCCAATGCTGTCTCTGGGATTTCATGGGGATAGTGCTGTTTTTTGCTTCTGTGTTGTTTTTGTTTTTTGTTGCTGCTGTATTTGTGGCCCCTGGCTCACCGGGAAGTAAATCAGATAGGCTACAGAAATTCGGTCACTTCAGCAGGGCGCTCCCAGATAAATACTGATGAGGATATGCTGAAGCTTTCTCTCTGTTGTGAATGTAGTGCGTGAGGAGATTTAGTGTTCGTTGAGTAAGGTGCGTGAGGTAAATTCGTCTGTGTTGTGTGAGGTGCATAAGGGTAGTAATTGTTCGTGTATGCTGTGAGAGTGAGGTGAGCAGGTCTTCATCTGAGCTAAGTGAGGTGCGTGAGGTAAGTGTTCGTCCGTGTTGTGTGAGGGGCATGAGGCGATTAAGTGTTTGTCCGTGTTGAGAGAGAGCGATGTGAGTAGGTGATCGTCTGTGCTAAGTGGGGTGCGTGAGGTAAATGTTTGTCTGTGATGCGTGAATGAGGTACGTGAAATAAGTGTTCGTTTATGTTATGTGAGGTGCATGAAGCGTTTAAATGTTTGTCTGTTCTGTGAGTGAGGTGCTTGTGGTTAGTAAGTGTTCGTCTGTGTTGTGAGAGTGAGGTGCGTGAGGTGAGTAGATGTGGCGTAGTGTGAGCTGCGGTCGGAATCGCCAAAGTCCTATTAGTTCTCCGAAGATTTCTTTTTTTGGCCATAATTCTTTCACTACCATTTAAACCTGAAAGGTGTTACAATGTCTTCATACTAAATTACAGTGTACAGCGTGTGTTTGATGTGGAGAAAGTGTTTGTTTGTGTGGGTGTGGGGGTGGGGGTGGGTGGGTGGGTGGATGGGTACGAGGAGGAGAAGGCTTTGGGAGTCAACCAGTTCCGTAGCTTTGTTTCCGTAATTGGAGCGACAGAGTTTCACAGGCTTCGCACAATGTTCCGCCCGAGACTCTCTTCTTACCTAGGCCTTTGTGTTCCTTCAACCTAGACCACTTGATCAACGCTGCAAAAAAGTTACGTTGAGAGAGAAAGAGGGAGAGGAGAAAAAAAAAAACTCCATACTGGGTCTTTGTGTACTTCCTCACTGCACCCCTTGAGGAAGACTGCGGCAAAAAATATAGTGAAAAGATCAAGATGCTGTTTTTTTTCTTTTGTTAATTCTCTTTTACGGGAGGTTATTGACTGAAGGAAAAGAACGGGGGAGAGGGCTGAACGGCGAGGAAATTGAGAGCTATTCAACGCTATAATTCCGTTAGCTGATGTCATTTGTCCAACGATGACATGCAAGGCTGACTTTTACTTTGCCCTGATAAGAAAGACAGTTTTAAGGGAATCACTTATACCTTCGTTTAGACTAATTTTCTTTTCCTGTCAACATACGGACAAAGCTGCAGTGTACCCCTTGGCACTTGATTAATCATTTAGGATTTCCTGGTCTGAATGTGAGAAAAGGTGGTGTTAAGACGTTTCTCTCAAACAGGTAGCAATGTTTTGCTGCTGGTTCCCCGAGAATTTATATGTCTATGACTTTGTGTGTATTGGCAATATATGTGTGTTTTCGCTGTTTACTGTTTTGCAGTTTGGCTACAATGAGCATTGTTGTCACCCCGACAGGCTTACCGGTACTGTTATGAATGAATATTAACCCATGAATATCAACTGATTAGTAGAGAAATGAATGAATTTATAGACTTACGAGTATTTGGGATAGAGGATCGCCACAATATAATTCAGTAATATTTATTCTGTTTGATATTCTTATTAAAAACATTTTCGATCACTGGAATTAACAAGTTTGCTCATCACTTCAAAGGGCACGGTTTTCCTCAGCAACATAAACTCGCCTGACGAAAGCCAAAACGTTATACCCAATGGCCTCTGTCATATATAGGTTAATCGAGACAGACTGTAGCATACCGCCGTTTTTCTTTATCACAGAAATTTGGGGAACATGTAATTTTTAAAAATGGTGTTTCTCACTTACCAGTTAAAGTTGCACTGACTCAACTACGGCGTCATTAGAAAATTTAAGTGATCTCACACCTGGCATACGGGACGGAAGACTTTAGTTCTTACCTGTGTTTTCCATCCCGTCACGAAGATCCTCATCCCTGAATGTCTGGAGTTCTAGAGGATGTGTGTGTGTGTGTGTGTAAGTTCTAGGAAGGCGTATCACCCACACGACACACGGCTGACCAGACTCGCTCAGGTGCAGGCCAGTCGACACTAATAATACGCTTTTTTTTCCAGGTCTGGCCATCCACCTTCCTCGGGTATCCTGAAATTACAACCTGGCGATGAAATGGGATGTATGGGTGGCGATTAAGTGACAGCAGCTGTGAAAGGTGGCTGTGGAGAGGGGGAAGATTAGGTAGAGGAGGAAGATGAGGGGGAGGGAAGGAGACAGAGAGAGAGAGGAGGAGGAGAAGGAAAAGGGAGAGAAGTAGAGGGAGAAGGTGAGAGAGGAAACGGACTTAAAGAGAGGGGGAGAGACAAAGGGAGAAGGGGAAAAAGAAGGGAAGAAAAATTGGGAAGGGCAGAAGGATATGCAGAAGAGTGGAAGGTAGCGGCAGAGAGAACAGGAAATGGAGCGGACGCAAGGGATGTAGAAAGGAGAAAGAGACAGAAGGGGGAAGAATCACGGGAGAAGAGGAGAGGGAAGAGGGAAGAGTGAAGGGGGGGAAAAAGGGTTAGGGAAGGGGAATTATCAGGTTTTCTTTCCACCCTATACTAACAACGTCTTAATAATCTACACATATACATCATCAACCTCACCCCATTACTACGAGGGATCTCTCCTAAAAAAAAAAAAAAATTGTGTGAAGGCGGCAGCTATAAACATATCACGGCTCATCGTACGGAAAGGATTTATGGAGACTGATTCTAGCCCCCGCTCAAGATGGTGTCTCTCCTAACCTGAATCTTTCGTCTGGCTGTAGCAAGATTAAGATGTCAAAAGACCTTATCGTACTGACTAACTTGGCCTCAAATTCCTGCCATAAAACCTAAAGGAAATTTATACTGAGTCAGGATATGATGATGCCCCTTTTGAAATTCTAGCGAAAAAAAAAAATCTAGGATAAATTACAGAGGAAATATATGATGGTTTTTAGATATTTTAAAGATAAATACTATGGAAGAATTCTAATGAGACAAAAATTAACGATGTATTTTATGATTCTGTCAGTTAATATCAGTTGAAAAGGAAAATGTTAAACTTATCTCTTAAAGTTTTATCAATGGCAATTAACAGACAAAACATAATGAAAGTCAGTCATTAATGATATTTTTTAAATATTTTATGTACGAAATTCTATGGATAAGCTTTGATCCATTCAGTACGTCGACTTTTTATGTCATTTTATTATACTACTGCCAGACGATTTTGTCAGCTACGTGGTAATGAAGGGGTTATAAGTAGTCCCCAGTAGCCCCTTCTGTACAAGTTTTTTTTCTCCTGGGGAATTTCTTCTGCCAAAGGGTATAGAAAAAGTTACGGTATAGTCGCTAGAACCTTTTCCGTTCGAAGTTTTGTTTTTCATTTCTTTCTTCCTGTCTGTAGACGATTTTCCTCAGCATAGAGAAGTATAATGATGGTAACCTCTTCAGAACGATAGTTTCCTTATTTAATTCTTGCTACAGACGAACAGTTTTGTTCAATTTAGGCAGAGTTGTTCTAGCTGGTGGGGTTAAGTATAGCCTTCATTAAGTCATTCAGTAAGGGATGTATTTCTCAAGTTGCAGAAAATTATCAAAAGGCAGCCAAAATGATCTAGAAAAAGACGCCACCATACACAGGGGATTCATACGTGTAAAATATAATATGACGATGCTATCTTGCCTGTTATTGCTACTACCGCCAGATAAGTATGTACCTGTGCCTGGGAGCGGATAGGACAAATGAGTAACAAGCAGCGTCATGTTACTCTCCTTTCACTAATTCCTTCACTCCGACAACGTACCTTGCTTTAACTTTTCTACCTGCAGGCGATTTTATGTAGTCTTGGCGGGATTTTTCAAACTGGTGGGATCAGATGCAGCCTTAATTAGCCCCATCATTACCAGCGACCCTTCCCGAGTTTTAAAAATCGTTGGGGGGGGGCAGTAAGGATAAAATGTAAAAAATCGGACTGATGGGCTGATTACTACTACGAACACATATTTAATTTTTTTCCTATAGCCTTGGAGCGAATCGAAAAAAAAAAAAAGGTGGGGGGAAGAAATGCCATGCTATTCTCCTGAAATTAATTGTTGCGTCTGCCCGATAATTTTTTTCTTAACCCCTTCAGTCGGGCGATTTATTTTCATCTAGTTCTTACCACATCCAGACGATTTTATTCACCCTAGGAGAGAATTTTCAAACTGGGGTGTTGAGACATAGCCTTCACTGACACCTTCAATACAGCAGGGGTTTTCTGAACTAAATAAAATCGTCTGGAGGTAGCAAATAATAATCTTCTACGTCATTGGAGTGAATCGATTAATGTGATAGTGAATGGGATAATGGAAGCAATAAATAAATAAACAAACAGATAAATAAATAAATAACGCTGCCCTCATTTCATTATTTGCA
>JAGKTI010030747.1:0-12309 GCA_018397915.1 Birgus latro
GTTTAGGTCTAAAATACGCACCTGCTTCTAATTTCGACTTCGGAAGTCGTGGAGCTGGTACAGCCCAAGGATTAAGGATCCGACATTTTCGTGTAGATTATCCCGATTCCTTTTCTCAACAAAGTATTGAAGTTGTAGTCACTTTGAAATGCTTCAAACAAACAGGGGAAAACTGTATTTACTTTGTCACTTTGTTTGCATGCCCATAACCATTTTTTAATGGTATTTTTGTCTTCAGAAAATCGGAAAAACTTATACTTTAACAGTTTTGCTTTAGGGAGCTATTTTTGCACCCGGACACCGCACATATCACCATTTCAGGTGGCTTGTAGTCCCGACGGACCCAGGTTCGAATCCTCACTGGTGCAGGGAACAGTCTAAGGATTCGAATTTCACTAAATAAGGCTTTACTGATCTACCAGAAGGCCCGCCGACACGTCGTAAAAATACCCCCTCTAATACCAACACACCAGTCCTGTATGAGACAGCCCTAGCATGTATTCGATATGGACGGTGGGTGTTAGCGCCGAAGTGGTGACATGAAGAAATGTATGGTATGCAGGAGGAGTGCTGAGCCTTGATAGCAGGCTGTGAAGCCTATGCCCAGAGTCGGACACAAAAAAAACAAAAAATCAGCAATGGATGCCGGTAAGCTGGCAGGAGCGATTATCACAAAATTTTGACTCAACGTTTACATGTGTGACGTCATAAACCGTTCATTATGGGTAATACAAAAATGCTCGGTGAACTTTGATGATATGTCTATCAACCCGACCGTTTAACTAGGCTAAGTGCCATCAAGCAGGGCCAGCCCTTTTCAGCTAACCTCCCCCCTCCCGGCTCCCATTACTAGTGCAACCCAAAACACTCTAAAGTGCTGTAGAGAACTCAAATTTTTCTCATACAATAATGCTCGTAAATTAACAATGCACACCAATAACGACAATACTGATTCCATAGATAGGAGAGAAAGTTGATGAAACAGACATGCCGAAATGTCCAGAATGTTCCTCACATTTCCAGATTCAAACACTGACAGTCTTATGGCACAACACTTAATTTCAAGATTGTTCCTCATTTCTCCACATGTAAATACTACCCTAATGCTACTAGCATAACACTGTCCCTCTCCCTAACTGTCATCTCCGACACAATCGCCTAATCCTACCTATATGCAGGTATATACAGCATAAATTTACAGACTAACGGGTTGTCCTTGTCTTCACACCATGGGACGTCCCATGGTGTGAAGACAAGGATCGCTGGTGCTGTCAACTCCATAAGCTGCATAGTCCCTCCTTTCTCCTCCAGTCTTCAACAGGTCCTTGTTCCCATTCCAGGTACACTTTCCGGGTCCATAATAACATCTATGGAAAATACCTCAGTGGACTTCACTGTGACCCCCTCCAGCAGCCCCATCTGTGTCCAGACACTAGACACTCCTGGGAAACAAATTCCACAAATGGGCGGGTAGTTCTTCCTGTAGCTCATGTGTACTCCTCTAGCATGCATTGCTTGGTGGCTCATGATCTACTTCTTCGACCAAAGCCACAATTGATGTATCTTACTAGGACAAAGTGAGAAGTCGGCTGTGACAACAGATACTTTTTCTGTCGTAGGGTTAACTACAGTCCTGCCCACCATCATTCTCCCTTCTATCATGCCATGGCTCCTGTGCTCCACCAATCCCAGGGGCAGTGTGCAGTGTGTCGTAGATCTTGCAGTGCAGCAGGATTTCTAACTCAGCGGAGATAAATGCAGTCCATCTGGTCATCACTAGTTGACTTTCATGCTCCATTGCCATCAGCTGAATACTCCTTCCTCCTAGCTGCATTTGCATTAAATGAAAGTCAAGATTGCAGCGGCAAGAACACTGGCTTTTTCTTACCTCCTTGCCACATCCCGACACCCACCTGTCCCCCAAGTCCAGCACAGCGCCCTATAATTCCCCACAGCTGCTACAAAGTTTCTGGAAGCTACCTGTGACTCACCACTTCCACCTGCCTCTCTGATCGTCTGTCAACGGCCATTCAGCATGCTGCTCCCTCAGTCTCACCAACTCCCTCCACGCACCATCCAAACACTGTCACTCGCTTCCTGTATTTCACTTCTCTCATTATCCTCCACTACACAGGAAACCTCTTCCCTCACTTCTTGTACTCGGTCACTTATTGTCTCTTCCTTCCTGTACGCCACTTGTTGTTGCTTCAGTTCCCTGGTCCAGTCTGTGGAGCTCCTCAAATAGCTGACGAAGCTCCTGTCTCCTCGCATTTAGCTGTTCCAATAGTTTTGTGTAGTATTATGCTTAAATTTCTTTGTGTTTTTGCTGTGCTCATTACACTGAGTATATCTTTCTTGTATTCTTCTTGCTGTTTCTTTCGTTTTTCTTGCCGTGCTTTTTGCCGTTTCTCTTGTTCTTTCCGTACTTGTTGCTGTTTTTTTTTTTTTTTTGCCTTCATACTGTTTTAACATTGCAATTATATTTTTCTTTTGTTCTTCTTGTTGTTTCATTTGTTTTCATGCTGTGCTTTTTACTGTTCTCTCAACAGAGGAAGTATATCTTCCTTTTGTTCTACATAATATTTCTTTTCCTCATGATTAATTCTCGAGACTTCGAGTATATCTGCCAGAGATAAGTCAGCCGTTTTGTCAGCCTGTCAGTGCATCTCCATCTCTCAGCACCATTTGTTACACCGTAGGTTTCGTTGATGTGTCGAGAACGACACGTAGATGGACCAGGCAGTTTCAAAGGCAACTGAACACTAGTGGATTTTAAACTTCTAGGCACAGCTGAGGTACAATTGCAAAACACTGGCTTTTGCCACTAACGTCACCTCCACTCTTAATTATTACTGCTCACTCACCGTCTGTTCATTGACTCTGATTCTCACTTACTGTCTGTCTGACTTTTTTTTTTCTTTTTATGCAAGGAAGAAGGAACCAAAGGCCATGGGCCCGCATACTGTTCCTTCCAAGAAAAAACAAAAAACAATACGAAAGAGAGCCAAATTTAAGATCCATTCATTTCGAGATGCCTGGACACACTACGTTTGAAAGACTGGAGATCATAGGAAGTAGGGAATACAGACAGAGGAAGACAGTTCCAGAGTTGACCAGTTGCATAAATGAAGGACTGGGAGTAACGGTTAACTCTTGCATTAGAGAGTTGGACAGAAAAAGGATGAGAGTTTGTTGCTAGATGGGTACTACGTGCCCGTCGTAGAGATGGAGGGATGCAAGCAGACAGTTCAGAGGAACAGTGACTACTCCATCCTTCACTGACTCCTCATTGCCTGACTCACTAACTCTGTCACGGACTCTCTATATCACTGTCTGTGCACCACTGACTCACTGACTGTTCACTGAACATCACTGTTCACATCCTGTTGCTGACTAATATTCAATAAATTCACTGACCATCACTGTTCACTTCCTGTTGCTGACTAACATTCAGTATATTGCCACTTGTTCTCCCTCACCAACTGCCCTGGCACACACAAACTTCTGGTTCTCTACTCACTCAGCTGAACGGGCACACTGACTAAAATGAACTGAACTGAACCCAAACTCACACGCTTACTCTCACTGCCCTCCCAACGCTTACTCACCCCATTCCTTATATGGCTAACTGTCAGCAAGCAGGGCGGGTCATTTTTAAACAGACCACTAGTGTTCATTTTTTTCTTGCATTCCCAATCTAAATCTTTGGTTTCACGCCCATAATATCTGTGACTAGTGTCATCTGTGACAGTCAAGCTCACTGGGACCGAGAGCCATTACATAGCTGTCTTGCTAGAATATCATTGGTTTTGTTCCTGTCTTTAATTTTCGGGTGTTGAGAATAAGTACTGCAGTGCTGCTTAAAAAACTTTGTATAAACTATTCACTCTTTTATATCCTTCCTTTAATCTGTTTTCGCTTCGAACTCAGACTGCAGAATAACTATTTTCCAGTATTTTAAGATCTCCGCGGGGACATCAGGGGTAACCTCATGTGCATTTCTGGGAGCCGCTCCACTATGGAACTGACAATTCCCTGCCTCTCTTTTACACAGTTTAAAATATTGTAGACTGCTAATTTTTTGGAGTTGCAGTAATTCAGAGAGTTTGTATGCATGGAGTTTGCCTAACCCCTTTCTGTGTTGTACCGTATTGTTTGTTTCGTTTACAAAGGCCCCATCATGCTTGCATGCGTCGGCCCTTGTCATCTAATGGCAGTTCTCCATGCTGCTCGATCTTTTGCAGCCTCACTGTCCAGTCCCTTATCCCTGATGTGTCATTCTTTGACCTCGTCCAAGGTCTTTTTCTGTCTGTCTCTCGCAACCCCACCCCCAGTGTTCACACTTCTCACTTTCTGCATCCATCTCCCATCCCCCATCCTCTCCATATACTCATACCATCTCATTCTACCCCTCATCATCACTACACCAACACACTCCAGTCCCACCCTTCCTTTTAGCTCCTCTACCATAACCCTAGCCCCCCCAGGCCTCGCATTCCAGGATGCACTGCACATCCATCTAAGCAATATCATTTCTGTACGCTTGAGCCACTGAATATTTTCCCAAAATACTGCCAAGGTGTCACTACCATACAACATTACACTTGTAACACATGCCGCTTAAAAAGATATCTTAGCACGGAGGGAGAGCCTCTCAGTATCAGGAGAGGCAACAGCTTGCTGAATTTCATCCACTCATTCCTCACCCTAGTCACAGATCTAACCCTGGCATCACCTCCAGCACATAACATTTCTCCAAAGTAACAAAACCCTTCCACACACTCAAGAGACTCTCCAGCAAGATCAATTCTTTCAGGCTTGACAATTTTCACATGCTCTCCCTAACACACAGCACACATGAGATCAGCATAATCTCGCAGTCTACCTCTAATACCATTACATTTTTATGCACCTACTTATAACAAACACTGCACAAGATGGAATTACTTCCCACGCCTTTGTTGCAAACCACACATGGCCAGTCTCCCTCTTCTATGACAGTGCTGCCACAAACCCTAGATACCATCACGTTTGCTTTATCAGCATTTTCTCTCAAGCCCTTGTGCCCCATACCATCTCTCCATTTCATAAATCTATTCTCCGCCTCCCTTTCATTCTCTGCAGTCAACACCAAATCATCGGCATACAACTTCTCCCATGGGAGTCCATATGTGAGTTTACGTAAGAGGGCTTCTAGCACCATGATAAACAATAAAGGGCTCAAGACTGACCCATGATGCACCCCAACATTCACGGAAAACCCATCATTCAAATCTCCTTTCACTCTCATCTGGGTGTGAGCACCCAGATACATAGCCATAACCACTTTGTACAGCCACTACTTAATCCCAAGCCTTCTTATATGCCCCCTTCACCATTTCCCTGGAGACTTTGTCAAAGGCCTTCCCCAAATCAGCAAAAACGAAGCACAGATCCCTTTCATTCCTATATATTTTTCCTCAAGCTGTCGAACAATGAATATGGCATCAGTAATCCCTTTGCCTGGCATAAACCCGAACTTCATCATCTCGGTATTCATTCTTTCTCTAATCAGATCTTCTAGAACTCTCTCCATTACCTTCATTTTCTGGTCCAAAAGTTTTAGGCCTCTTATAATTTCCTCTTTCCAAGGCACCACCATTTTCCCTGTACAAATTTAAAATCACACCAAGGCCTTCAGCATTTCAGCAGTCAACCCAGACATACCTGCCACTCCTCATTCAGCACTCGGCTACAATGCGCCGTCCGGGTATCTTCATTATCTTCACTGTTCACCTCTATCTTTATGTAGGTTATCCAGTAAAGTCTCTGAGACTCAGATTTTTGCCCTATGTACTTCTTTTCTAGCCCTCCTTTTGGCAGCCAAGCAAATACCACTCTTTTTCCATTCCCGGAAAAGCCTTCTTGTCTCCTTAACTGCAGCTTCTACACACTCATGCCACAACCATATTACTTTGTCTTGTGGGTCCCCTTGTCCATCCACTACTGAATCAGCAACTCACAGATTGCTGTTGAGAGCTCTGTACTATTCATTAACGCATCTATCAACAGCTCCCTGATCAGCTACCACTCTACTCATCTCGTTTTCGAAGGCATCCCTTACCAGCGGGTTTTTCAACGTCTGTATTTTCCACCTAGGTTCATAGGTCCTCTTCGTCACCTCCCGTTTCTTAAGCACCATGCTATACATCAGTAATCTGTGTTGCTGCACACACTCTTCGCTCTTAATTTACAAAGAGAAACTAAACGTTCTAAAGTGTGTTTATTATACGTTGTAAACATGTAAGGTGTATTCCAGGCAATTTTACAGTACAGAAATCCCTCCGATTCGATTTCGTTCGCTACGGTAATGTATTATGGTAGATATTTTTTAGATCACTCTCAGGTTGGGAAAAGAAGTTGGGAAAATAATATAATAATATTAGCATCATATCATGTGGTTTGACAAGGAAGCGTGTTATAATTTTAGCTAATGGAAATACAACTCGCATTATTGTCTCCCTCTAGTGTAAAAATCTTTAGCTTTAATTTGACTGGAATCAGTCGTAATATCACTGAATATATATAGGTACCTTTTGTCCATTTTAATAATCTTCGGGTCAGGTATCTTTGAGGAATTCTCACAGAAAACAACTTCCTATTTTCACTGAGAATATTTCTTAGATAATGTTTTTATAATGTAGCTTCTGGTACCCTTTCCAGTTCTGAAAAGGCTGAGAATCTCCAACTTACTTCATCCCTTGTCAAATGTAGCTTGCAGGATTTTGAACTATGGTTGACGTATGGGCTAGCCAAGACGTACAAGTTACTACAGTCTAAACAGTCTGGTTGAAGTAACATTCTCATAGTTAAATTCGCCTTCCCACACCCTGACTCCCCAACGAGAAGTGCACAACAGTTTGGGGTATTTGGAAAATGATGTATTTGTCTACTGCCTAGGGACTCATTGCTCTTATAGGCAATATTGTCCATTACATTTCTCATGGGGTAAACTACGTAACCCCAGCCTAGGACGATTCTTGAGTTCTTATAGTATTTTTCTTTAACTAAATGGAGCGCTCACATGACTTTCTGGAATTCAGTAATTCAAGAGTCTGTAACTCCTGTAAAATGGTGGACCTTTACTACGTACCACTTCAGTTTTCCACTTCCTATGATGCAGATTATCATTATTCTGGTATTCTATGGAAAAATATTTACTGAAGGTCATTGAAAGGAAGTATAAAGACAAGCTCTGTGTACAGGATAATGTAAATAGACTAGTTATCCTTAATAATCTATCTGATAGAGCTTGCAGAAGAGTGAAAGATATCAGTCGAAAGAAATCCCTTAAGATATAATATAAACTATATAAATTGCCGCAGTTACAGCTAATGGTGTTGACTGCAGTATATCCGACTTTAGGATACCATACAGCACCAGGAAGATGAAAGAGGTTGAATGCCTATAAGAAAAATGGTAATCAATACTCCTACTAACACCATCTCCATCTGACATCAACGATTCACTTCTGTAGGTTGTTACTCCAGCCTGTTTCCACTGCTCTTAGCAACGTCACAACCAAGTGAGAACGTGTCATATTAGCCCGCACAGAGGGTTACGTAAATGATGTAACTGATAAGCTGGAACGGATGGCGATAGGCCACACAAAGGGATACGTAACCGGCTAGTAGTGTAACCGAGTTTATCTAAGAACCCACATGAAATGACGGACAAAATTTCATTCTTGACCCCCATTACGGACACTGCATTTTTGTGGTTCCTATATAATGATGTCCGTAGCAAGGTATTCTACTTCATTTTTTCCCTACAATAAATACACCATGGCAATTTGTAACATCTGTTAGAGTACTGTCAAGAACGTCGAAACTCATGACAGAACAAATAAGACACCAGAAAAACACCAGCAAGATTCTCCTTGGTTCTTACTACATTAATAAAGAAACAGCCAATCAGGAATGTAAGCTATACAGAGTGAGTATCAGCACTCTAAAAGCTCATGAGAAAACTAAGAAATACCGACATCTGAGTTTTCAAAAATGAAGCATGGTATCAATTTAAGGCAAACTGCTTTCGCACCATTAAAACAGTAGATTCACAGGTGCCCATCGCTAGGAGTATGATGGCAGAGATTATCTATCGAGAGAAAAACCAATGCTGGAAGAACTTGCATTTCACCATCTGCCTCCAGATCGAGTTCTATAAGACACCAGACGGAGAGGAACAGAACAACGAAAAGTAGGTTGATGGCGGGTCTATGATGCCGATAAGACACCATTATCAGGTCAACGAAGCAATTTTAAGCATGACCAAAAAGACTGATGGAAAGGTAGAACAGTTCATGCATAAGGGGTCGCGATGGATGATTGTAAGTAAACTCTGTAGATTTGATATTAAAGTATGCATCACTGAGCTGCGGAAAATCTCTTCATACATTTCAACATCCTCATAGTATCAGAACTACGACTACAAACTCATTAACTAGCAAAATAATGATCAAGAATGCTTTACACGGTGCATTCCTGGTGCAGGGTGTCTGGATCAGAATAACCCTCAAAGGACCACAAGTAGGATACAGAAAGAGGTAGAGAAGTACGAGTGGACTAATATACCCTTCCTAGTCAAACTGATACACATTAACAGATTTGAGAGGAAGAACGATGTGTCAGTCAATGTGTACGGCTCAGATGATGATAAAGTGTTGCACCCACTCAGAGTTACTAAGCTGGAAAAGGAGAAACAAGTGAACCTACTTCTCATATCAGACCCCGAAACATATGACTATAACCTTATGCAAGATTTTAGCCCATTAATCAATAAAAGCCATAAGTACATAAATTACTCTTGCCCCTTTTGCCACCACGTTTTCTGCAAGCAAGAGTTGCTACAGCAGCATACACCCGTAACACTGGAGGCTGCTAATGGTCTGTTAAAAACATAAAGAAATTCACCATCTATTTGTTTTCTATGCTGTTATCTACACTGAAAAAAGAATAATCGAGTCGATACTGATTCGAAGAAGTGCAAAACCATGGACGTGAAAATGTATCAACTGAACAGCTGGTACTGCTATACGAAGTGCAGCGGAAGTGATGCACATTCCAAACAAGAAACCTTCCATGAACCTGATGCCTCCAAAATATTCGTTGACTACCTCACCAGAGACAGCACGAGGAGCATGCCAGTGGTTTATACCGAAGAAGAAGTGACCTGCTATAGGGAAGAGAACAAGTGCTACATCTGCAACAGTGCATTCTCTGAGAATGATGATAAGCTGAGAGACCACAACCATCTCAGTGGACAGTGCAGAGGAACTGCTCATAGCAGCAACGATTCAAAGATTAGAAACCCGCCGTTCGTTCGCGTTGTCATATACCTTTCTTGGGTACGATGCTGGTTTATTCGTCAAGGAATTTGGGCAGGTGAAAGGTCAGTTAAAAGCTACACCTAAGACGGATGAGATCTACTAGTTTCAACCTGAAGATTGCTAGAGGTATAGAATTAAGGTTCATTAACAACTTGGGGCTCATATCATTATCCCGTGCAAAGTTGGCCTCCATCCTCAGAAATGGAGATCTTAAGATGTTGAGAAAGGTAATTTCCAAAATGTTGGGGCTCAAGCTGTTGCAACAAAAGGGTGAATACCCATACCTTTGGACAGATGGTAAGAAGTTTAAACAGGGACACCATCCTCTGTAAAAGGAATTTTATATCACTTTCAGGAATG
Source organism: Birgus latro (assembly GCA_018397915.1). Lineage (NCBI taxonomy): Eukaryota > Metazoa > Arthropoda > Malacostraca > Decapoda > Coenobitidae > Birgus > Birgus latro. Next base: position 9,728 of record JAGKTI010030747.1, read on the forward strand.
GAGATGGGTATGATGAAGATGTTGAGGATGATGAGATGTTCGAAGGCTACCAAATAATGTATCTGTAAACATGTACTCTGTGGCTTGCTGATGTGCTTGATAAATTCAGAGAACTTGCAAGAAAACGGACGAATTGGATCCTGCTCACTACTACAGCTCACCTGGGCTACCAAGGGATCTCTTGCTCAGTACAAAGGAGTTGAAGTAGAACTGATCCAAGCCCCTAACTTGCTACTGCTGGCAGAAAAAGGGATTCGAGGAGGCAATAGTACCAGTAACCACAGATACATTAAGGCTAATCAGCCAGCAAGGGATAATTACGATTTAACAGACCTTAATGGCTTTATTGCATTCTGTGATGCCAATAATCTCTGTCTGGGCAATATCTCAGTACCTATCCATAGGCAGCTTCAAGTGGTTGGAAGAGATAGACAATACAGAGCATATGTTCGACGACTCAAAAAAGGGTTATATCCTAGAGGTTGACCTACAGTACCCCCAGAACCTACACGACCTCCTTGAAAGCTCGGACCATTGTCAGGGGGGGGTGGAGGGGGGGGAGCTCGGACCATTGTTTTCCCTACTACTAAGCTTTATTTCAAATTACGCTTCAAGAGTACAAGAGTCGGGGAGGAAGAGGTAAAAATAATGGCGTAAGAGACAAGAAAATAGATGGGATAAACGGGCATTAAAGTGGGGTGTAGGATTATTGTTCTGAGTGAGTCCTAAACAAGAAGTCCAGGATAAACTCGCACTGCTGTCCTGTATCTCGCCTCTTGTAACACAGTCAAAAATTGTCGTGCGTCAGATGAAACAGAATACTAGCGTTCTTCGGACCATGAAAGGATTTATACCACAAATGTAATTACAGCCTAGCGTAAAGGCGTGGATGAGCACAACCTTACCGCTGAGTGAGGAAGAATGATGCAGACGTTCCAGTTCCGAACAAGGCTTGAAAATGGGAGTAAAATACTGTCATTTCACTAATACACAGGAAGAAGAAACCTGGCTTAATTGCACACACACACACACACACACACACACACACACACACTATCAAGGACGCAGACACACACGGTAAACAAAGGATGCACAAAAGAGTACCCCAAAAAATGTTTTGTGTTTGTTGAAGTTACCCCGGGAAGCACTTAGCCAGCAGAAACAATTAGTGAAGAAGCAAGGTTGTAATTTGCATAGTTAATGAGAATCCACCGTCAGCGAGGAAGAGCAGGGATAGTGAGTGGAAGGGAAGGGACGAAGGAAGGAGAGAGAGAGAGAGAGAGAGAGAGAGAGAGAGAGAGAGAGGTAAGGAAGGGGGAGAGAAGAGGAGAGCATAAGGGCAGGGTAGAGGCGAAGAGACTGAAGGACGAGAGAAGCATAAAATAAATTAAGAGGGACTGATGGAGAGAAACAAGAAGAGAAGGACGCGAGGGAAAATGGACAGTGGGAAAATGAGGAGCCGTGCAGAACAGTGACGGATAATGTAATGAAAAGTTGTCAGGATTGCTTGAAAGGTAAGGAAGACAAGAGACGAAAATATAAGAGACGAGACATTGAGAGCAAGAGAGTGTGAATGTGGGAAGTAAAGAAATGTGAGAAGTAATGAAACAAGATTGGAAGGAAAAGGGGACGGAAAAGACTAAAAGAAAGGAATGGAGATGATGAGGAGGAGAAAGGAGGAAGGGGTACAAGGAAGAGGAGTGGGAAGGACTGCAGAAGGAGAGGAGATGGAAGGAGAGATAAAAATGTGAGAGAAGATACAGGAACGAAAAAAAAGAAGGGAGGAGATAGGGAAGGAAGGGAAGGGTTAAAGACGGGTAACAGAGGAAGGAGGCAAGAAAGTGGGGAGGGGAGAGAATGATGGGGACGGAGAAAAGAAAGAAAGAGGAGAGTTAGAGAAGAAGGGTGGAGGAAGATAGAAGGGGAGAAGTAAGGGAATGAAGGAGGGAAGAAATGACAGTGAAGAGAAGAGCAGGGCACAATGAGAGAAAGAACAGACAAGAGTGAAAGAAAATAAAGGAAGAGGAGAGGAAGGGAAGGAAAGGAAGAGTTAAGGAGAGATGGATATCGAACTGAGAGAGGAAGTGAGAGAGTCGGAGAGAAGGGAGAGAGCATTTTTTTTTTTTTATGCATGGAAGAAGGAACCAAAGGCCACGGGCCTGCATACTGTTCCTTCCAAGAAAAAGCAAAAACAGTACAAAAGAGAGCCAAATTCAAGATCCGTTCAATTCGAGATGCCTGGACACACTGCGTTTGAAAGACTGGAGGTCATAGGAAGTAGGAAATACAGACAGAGGAAGACAGTTCCAGAGTTGACCAGTTGCATAAATAAAAGACTGGGAGTAACGGTTAACTCTTGCATTAGAGAGTTGGACAGAAAAGGGATGAGAGTTTGTTGCTAGACGGGTACTACATGCCCGTCGTAGAGGTGGAGGGATGCAAGCAGACAGTTCAAAGGAACAGTGACCATTGAAGTAGCGATAGAAGAGAGATAAAGATGCAACAGTGCGGCGAAGAGACAATGGTTGAAGGGAATCAGTAAGAGGAGGAGAGTTAATGAGACGAAAAGCCTTTGACTCCAC
>JAGKTI010030748.1:0-12309 GCA_018397915.1 Birgus latro
CACCTGTTACAGCTGTGTGTCTGCTTGCATCTGCCTGAGGGGAGGCTTGTCGGCTTCCTGACAATAATATACAGTGCTTCCTCCAATTTTGCGAGAATATGGTCGACAAAAAACCTCGCAAAATCGAAATTCGCAAAGTTTAAACAATTAAATATATGCAATAAAGGTAAATTGGTCGACATCACCCCAAGGTAAGCACTTTTTCCCACTCTTACTCTCGACTCTACCTCTTAATTTTATGATGATAAATGAAACAAACATGGACTGATGTATTGTACAGTAATATTATTATGAAAACATCATAGGTAACAAACATAAAAAAGAAAAAAATGCATATTTACACTGATGTGAAGACTGGCGTGGTGTACGGGACTGGTGGCGGGGCAAGGCTTGGGTGCGACTACTGTGGTGTAAACAAACATGGGGGGCGGCAGAACACCGAACTAGGAGGCACAGTCAGGGTGACCAGATTTAGCATAATTTTGCTAATTTTAGCATATTTTTCCAGAAAATTGTGTGTGTAGCACAAAATTTAGCATGTTATCAAATCTAGCATATTTTTAGCATAATCTAATAAGCTTAGGACAATTTTTAGCATGATTAGAATAACTGACCACTCGTGGCTAGCAGTAGTTTCTGGATTGAAGACCAGGATACATGTTTGATATAATATGATTAATGGTAACTGTGAAAGTCCATACTTTTAACAAACTTAGAGCAGGAAATCACGGGCTTTGGAGGAGGGTAGACGTGTACTGTACAGATCCACAGGCGCTGGGACCCAGGGTGCCGCCGTGGCTGACTAAAGTCAGTTATTCAGCTGAGTCTGTGGATGCCGTCTGTTCAGGCTGCGGCAGGTTCAGTGCCCATCATTTCTCTAATGCTTAGTACCTCCTGTAGGTTGCAGTGCTTAAGTGTGAAGTGTGGTAGGAAGAGTTTCAGCTTATGTTTCCCAAACATTTGTCAAATAAACTTTTAGAACCTGAGTAATTATTTACTTTAATGTTCTTCTTTCATAATTATAAGAGTGCATACTGTATACAGTTAAAAACGTAGAAATAATACTATATTAATCATAAAATATAACAGAAACTGAACGTATTAAGAGCAACAAAAGATTTAGCATTATTTTTGCCAATCTAGCATAATTTCAGCTGCTGTCTAGCATATTCCAGCTAGAGAAATCTGGTCACCCTGCCCACCACTCGACCTCGCAAAGTGTGTGATCGCTCGCAAAGTTCATAAATGTTAAAAAATAAATGACTTGGAACTACCTCGCAAAATTGGTGATTCGCAAAGTTAAAGTTCGCAAAGTTGAAGGATGTACTGTACTGTATGTGTAGGCTGAAATTGGAATTTGGCCCAAAAACATTAATATTTTGCTAACTAGCCACAAATAGATTTATGGGATATTTAAAAAAAATTACAGAGTCCACCTTGGACAAGGATAATAGCAAAACATTTTGATGCATTTAAGATGGTGCACATGCTCCACCTTGCCCAAAAACTATAATATGGTAATCAAAAGCCAAACCAACACAAGACTTCTGACACTTACACAAAATGCTGAGCCACTGAATGTTAGTGGGGCATAGGAACAGAGGCACTTCATCATTGTCATCGCTGTCATCATTGTCATCATCATCATCATTGCCATCGCCATCATCATTGTCATCATCTTCATCGTCATCATCATCATTACCATCACCATCATCAGTCATCGTTATCATCATCAGTCACCACCACCGCCACCAGCCGCCACCACTGCCGCCACCCTAAATGTGCAGCCTGGTGGGGGGCTAGGATTGCAATTGAAGAGTTGAGAGGTAGTATGGGACTTGATTGATTTGGTGTTTGATGATGTGGAGTAGACTGAGATGGTTTGGGCATGCTGAGAGGATGGAGGATGACAGTTGGGTGCAGATGGTGTGAAGTGTGAATGTCAGGGGTAGGAATGCAAGAGGCAGACCGTAAAAGACCTGAGACAGGGTCTCCCTACTCCACAAAATACACATTAGATCAGTGATGTCCTATGCCTTCCCTGCACGGGCCCCCACTACAACGGCTTGCAGACCATACAGAACAATGCTGTATGCATCATCACTGGTTGCACCAGTACCACTCCCACAACTTACGCTTTGAAACCAAAGCCCTCCCTGGTAGAGAATACAATGTCTTGATGAGAGACAACTCTGTGTGGCATTCCTGTTCGAAAGCATAGTACCCCTATCATTGTCTGACAGAACCACACAGTGTAGCTAGACATATACTCCCAGTGCAAAAGGTTTTGCAACTTCCTTCTGAGATAGGGCCAAAGCTCTGCATGATTTTTTGCATTTTCCTACCTCTGAAATTCACCAGTTTATGTTTGAGTCTTGCTGTAACAGACCCTAGTATGATGGATATCAGATTTAACGGGCGCTATGAAGGTCACTGAACTTCTGTCAGCTAGCACAAACAGTGTCCATTAAATGGGATAGTGGGTTGCAGTACATGTTTCCTACCCTATTTACTCATGCTTGGCCCGAAATTGCCCTCTCCATATCATGATATCTGATTTGTAATAACAGAATACAGTATAGCAATACTTTACTAGTCATGAAGAAGTGCTATGACAAAGATGTGAAATTAGTGGCAAAAGGGCAAAATTATGGTCTGAGTTAGTGAATATGGGTATTCAGTAGTGTTAATTTTAAGTACTAGAATATGCTATTGTACTTATTTATTTTCAAACATCTGCTTTAAATCTCTCCTCAAGGGGGGCCCATTAGATATAACAGGAGTTTGACTGTATTGGGTCAGGCTTGCCCCCAGTCAGTCCATTCTAGGAAGGGTCTACTATATTTGGTGACTCTTTTACTATAGATCTGCTGTCACTTCCTGCCATGCACAAGCCTTCTTTGCTCATGGGGTTTCCATCATAGGAGGGTGCATATGTGTTATTTTTGGCCACACCACCTGGTTATTAATATTTTTATTTATTATTTATTTTTATTTTTATTTTTTATTTTTTATTTTTGTTGAGCCTTTAATTGTTCTCAATTCTTGCTCAGGGTGCCTGGGAAGAGCATATCATGTGAGGGAAAGGTCAGGATACTCATTTTATGAGAAGAAATTATCTCTGTTAAAGAAACTGCCGGACTTTAAGTGCAACACTGCATACTGAAGGCTTCATTAGATGGCCCACTAGCTGTTCAGTTCCTGCCATTAAATCCATGTGGTCGGTAGGGATGCCCATCATCCACCCACTCATTGTAGTGGTACTCTATTTTGGGGTAGTGCTACATTCAATGTCATGCCAAATGATTTCCTGTAAACCAGGAAATCATTTAATACGCAGTGTGGTAACCTTATAACCAACCAACATGTGTTTCCTACATGTCAACAAGTGGGCTGGGAGAGGGTTAATGCCCCTCCCCGGAAAACAACTAACTAAAAAGACAAACACGAAGCCTCAGACCAGGATGGACAAACAGGTGACAACCAAGGACCGGATAAAGGACGTGGTACGGATAGCACCATGGAATGTTAGAGGTGTGAGCGATTAGGTGAAAGAGTTTGTCCAGGTGCTTGAGGGTGCAAAGATGGACATGTGTGAATTAACTGAGACTAAATGGAGATGCAAGAGTGTGAAAGAGTGGGAGTATGATTTGGGTATATGTGCAGGAGTAGGTGAGAAGGAGAGGGCAAAAGACGGTGTATGTATTGCTGTGTGCAAGAGATGGAAGAAGAATGTAAGAGAATATGGATCAGTTGGTTCAAGGTTTGTGTGGGTAAGATTGAAAGTAGGATTGCAAACATGGGTGATTTTGTGTATGCACCAACACAAGATCGTTCAAACAGACTGAAAGAAGAGTTCTGGGCAAATGTGGAAGCATGCATAGAAAAGTTTGAGAGAAAAGAGAGTGCTTTTGATTGGAGATATGAATGGAAAAGTAGAGAATGGAAAAGTGGATAGAATAGTTGGTGAGTGGGATGTGCCTGCAGAAATGGATGAGAATGGCGGTGAAGTAGTGGACATTTGTGCGGGGAGGGGGTTGGTGAAAGCCAAAACCCTCTTTAGGCACAAACTGGTCCACCGTATATGTGGTGAGTGATGAGAAGAGTGGGTGGTGAATTGATTGAATGGAAGGCAATGACTGATAATGTGTGTGTGGATGAGAGAATGAAAAGACATGTCATGGATGCAAGAGCATACAGAGGTTGGGGGAGTGGACTTTCTGACCACCACTTGGTGGTGGTGAAAGTCAGGGTTCAAGTGCAATAGAGGAATAGAAGGAGGTCAGGACAGGAGGAAGTAGGCCAGACAAGGAAGGTAGAAAGGTTGCAAGAGGATGAAAGAAAGGCAGAATATAAGAGAAAAGCAGAGGAGTGATTGGGTAAATGTGATTTGGAGCAGATGGGGGAGGTGGAAGGTGTGTGCAAGATATTCACAGAAGAAATATATGCACCATGGAAGGTGGTGTGTGGGGTTAAGAGAAGACTTAAGGGGGTGCAAGGAACAGCATGATGGAATGAAGAGGTGAGACAAGCTGTGGTGCAAAAGAAGAAAGCATTTAGTGAGTGGATGGGAAGCAGAGGCATGGAGGAAGTTGAGATACAGAAGAGAGGGAAATTTGCAGAGAGGAAGAGAGAGGTGAAAAGATTAGTAAGAGAAAGTAAGAAGAGAGTGGATGAGGAATTTGGAAAACATTTGAGTGTAAAGTGGAGGGATTGTAAGAAAATATTGTGGAAAGAGGTAAAGACATTTGAGTGTAAAGTGGAGGGATTGTAAGAAAATATTGTGGAAGGAGGTAAAGAGGCTGCAGTGCGTGTGGATGGCAAACTGAGTGAATCTTTCCATTTGAAGGTTGGATTGAAACAAGGATGTGTCATGTCTCCATGGTTGTTCAATCTGTACATGGATGGGGTTATAAAAGAGATACAAGGTCGGGCAGTGGATGTTGGAGCGGCCCTAGTGAGAGAGGGCAGTGTTTGGAAACTCCCTGTACTGTTGTTTGCAGATAATACTGTGTTGTTGAGCGAAGACGAAGGGGAGCTGCAAGGCTTGGTAGATGAGTGTGGGAGAGTGTGTAAGAAACGGAATCTAAAGATGAATGTAGGGAAGAGTAAAGTGATGGTCTTTGAGAGAAGTGAAGCCAGTGAATGTACAGTGAGACTGGATGGGAAGGATATGGAGAATGTGAGTGCATTTAAGTACTTGGGTAGTGTGATGAGTAAGGATGGAAGTCTGGAGGTTGAAGTGCTCGTAAGGGTACAGCAGGGAAGGAAGGTTGCTGGTTTGTTGAAAGCAGTGATAAGAAACAGGGAGGTGAGCATGGAAGTGAAAAAGTTGTTACATGACAGTATTGTGATACCAACTTTAACATATGGAAGTGAAGCTTGGACCCTGTTGGAAGGACAGAAGTCAAGAGTGAGAGCAGTGGAAATGAGTTATTTGAGAGGAGCATGTGGAGTCACATGGAGAGACAGACTAACAAATGAGGAAGTGAAGGAGCGTTGTTCTGTGGTTGTGGACGTGATAGGAAGCATTAGGAGAAACACGTTAAGGTGGTTTGGGCATGTGGAGAGGATGGAGAGTGAAAGACTGACGAGGAGAGTGTATGTGAGTGAGGTGGAGGGGGCGAGAGGGAGGGGGAGGCCGAGGATGAGATGGAGAGATGGAGTGGAGAGGTATACAAGAGAGGGGGTGTGAGTTGGGAGCGGGGTAGTGAAATGGCGGGGGACAGATCGACATGGAGGCGATTTGTTTGTGGCCACCCCGTACGGGATTGAGGCGTCTGGCAATAGATAAATAGATAGATAGGTAAGGAGAATTAGCCAGGGTGATAAAGCAGTTAGTAGGGGAGTGAAAGTTAATAATGGTAGATTGGTAGCAGAGAAGAAAAGTGAGCTGTTGGAGAGAACACTTATTGTTCAACATAGAGAATGAAAGTAATGCAAGTATAAGTGGCTGGGAAATGGCTGGGAGAAGGAAGGAGGTGAGAAGGGAGGAAGAGATCAGTAGGATGGAAGTAATGGAAGCAGTGATGAAAGTCAAACTGGGGAAAGCCCCAGGAATTGATGGAGTGTTTGGTGAAATAATGAAGCATGGGGGAGAGATAGTAGTAGAATGGATATGGAAGATGTGCAGATTGGCGTGGGAGGAAGGTAAAGTTCTAGAGGATTGGAAGTTAGGTATAATTATTCCTCTGTACAAAGGAAAAGGGGAAGAAGAAATGTGTGATATTCATGGGGGCATTTTCCTTTTTAGTGTAATAGGCAAATTATATTGTAGGTTGCTTATTGACAGAGTTAGGGAAATGACAGAGGAATTGGTTGGAGAAGAACAGGGAGGTTTTAGGAAGGGAAGAGGTTGTGTAGATCAGATGTTCATTTTACGGTCTTTAGAGGAAAAGTTTCTAGAGATGAGAAAGAAGTTTCATGCAGCATTCATGGATATGGAGAAAGCATATGACAGAGTGGATAGGCAAAGAATGTGGAAAGTATTAAGAATATGTGGAGTAAATGGGAAGTCGATTAATGCTGTGAAGAGTACGTACAGTAAAAGACCTCCAATCCGATCACCAGTAATCCGAATATCTCGATACTTTAAATTTTTCAAGGCGATATTCATTGAATTTTCTGGGCTTTTTATAAAAAAATTTGGCCTTTATCAAAGGATTTATCAGGCTTGGACTTGCTTTTCAACTTAGATGTACCTGCCTGCAATTGTCCGTTCACAGTTCTTTGCATTTCCTGTAAGTAAAACAATAACCCATATCATTTAAGCATTTTTTAATGATCATGCTGTTTGCTGATGATATTGTTGAGTGAAGATGAATGGGAGTTGCAAGGTTTGGTGAATAAGTTTGGGACAGTGTGTAAGAAGAGGAATCTGAAAGTTAATGTAAACAAGAGTAAAGTTATGATGTTTGAGAGGAATGAAGTCACAGAATGCACAGTAAGGTTGGATGGTGAGGATAGGGATAATGTGAGTGCATTCAAGTACTTGGGTAGTGTGATGAGTAAGGATGGAAATTTGGGGGATGAAGTGTTTGAAAGTGTACAATAGGGAAGGAAGGTTGTTGGTTCACTGAAAATGGTGATGAGAAATAGGGAGGTGAGTATGGAAGTAAAGACATCACTCCATGATAGTACTGTATTGTGATCCCTGCCCTGACGTATGGAAGTGAGGCATGGGCCTTGCTAGAGGGGAGCAAGTCAAGAGTGAGAGCAGTGGAAATGCATTATCTGAGAGGAGTATGTGGAGTGACATGGAGGGACAGGTTGATGAATGAAGAAGTGAAAGAACATTGTGGGGTGGATGTGGATGTGATTGAGAAAATTAAGAGAAATACACTGAGGTAGTTTGGACATGTGGACAGAATGGGGAATGAAAGACTGACTGAGAGGGTGTATGTGGGTGAAGTGGAGGGAGGGAGGGGGAGGGGGAGACTGAGGATGAGGTGGAGGGATGGAGTGGAGAGGTATATTATATGAGGGAGGGGGAGTGAGTTGGGAGGGTGGGCCATCAAATGGTGGGTGACAGAGCGACTTGAAGGCATTTTGTCTGCAGCCACTCTTTGCGGGATCAGGGCGTCGGGTTATAGATAGATAAATAGATGTACATATTTATGAATGTTTTCAGAGGTCCATCCCAATGTAGTCCAAAAGACCCTCGGTCTCCTGCCATTCAGATTACAGGACTTTTACTGTATAAGGGTGCTAAGGTTGCAGAGGCATGGTTAGTGAACTGAGCGAATTTTTCTGCCCGAGTGTTGGATTAAAACCGGGATGTATCATGTCTCCATATTTGTTCAGTCTGTATATGGATGGGTTTATAAAAGAGGTACAAGGTAGGGTAGTGGATGTTGGAGTGGCACTAATGAGAGAGGGCAGTGTTTGGAAACTTCCTGTACTGTTGTTTGCAGATGATACTGTATTGTTAAGTGAAGACGAAGGGGAACTGCAAGGCTTCGTGAATGAATTTGGGAGAGTGGTAGGTTGGGGCACTCACCATCCACTCACTCAGTGTAGTGCTGCTGTCGGGAGACTGATCATTCCTTTCTTCCTTCCTTCTTTCCTTCCTTCTTCTGTCTTTCTTTCCTTCATTCTTTCCTCTTCCTTCTGCCTACGAGTGACTCTACACTCCTTCTTCTGTCTTTCTTTCCTTCATTCTTTCCTCTTCCTTCTGTCTACAGGTGACTGTACACTGAATGACAAGCCAAATGGTTTCCTGTATGCCAGGAAACCATTTACTACACTGAGTGGTAATCATATAACCAAATTGTGGTGCCTGGTGGTTTAGTGGGTAATTAAGACACTCCAGTTGGATTGAGCCTGTGCAGGTTTATATCTGAGGAGTGGTTGGGGTTTATTGCTCACATAATACCACCTGGGGATGAGTGAGGCTGGTCACTCTAATCATAAATGTCTGGACCAACTTGCCTAGCCCCAGGCTCCTACACTTCTCATGGGGCAACATAGGATTAGATGATGGAGGGATGGATGATGTAAGAAATGGAATCTAAAGGTAAATGTAGGAAAGAATAAAGTTATGGTCTTCGAGAGAAATGAAGTCATTGAATATACAGTGAGGTTAGATGGTGAGGAAATGGAAAATTCACGTGAGTGCATTTAAGTGCTTGGGTGATGTGATGAGTAAGGGTGGAAGTTTGGAGGATAAAGTGCTTGAAAGGGTGCAACAAGGAAGAAAGGTTGCTGGTTCTTTGAAAGCAGTAATAAGAAATTGGGAAGTGAGCATGGATGTAAAAAAGTCACTGCATGATAGTATTGTGATACCACCTGTAATTTATGGAAGTGAAACTTGGATCTTGATGGAAGGACACAAGTTAAGATTGAGAGCAGTGGAAACGAGTCATCTGAGAGGAGCATGTAGAGTTACATGGAGGAACAGACTGACAGATGTGGATGTTGATGTGGTAGAAAGCAGTAGGAGAAATATACTGAGGTGGTTTGGTCATGGGATGGAGAGCGAGAGACTTACGAGGAGAGTGTATGTGAATGAGGTGGAGGAGGGGAGAGGGAGGGAGAGGCCAAGGATGAGATGAAGGGATGGAGTGGAGAGGAATATGAGAGACGGGTGTGTGAGCTGGGGGGAGGGTAGTGAAATGACGGGGAACAGGGCAACATGGAGGCAATTTTTTTGTGGCTGCCCCTTGCAGGATTGAGGCATCTTGCAATAGATAGATAAATAGATAGAAATCCTTGATCTGGTCAACCTCATAAGACTTCTAAGATCACAAATGTTCTTCTGAGATAAGTATTCAAGACCCTTAGCATGACAGTAGCAGAGTAACTTTGTAACAACTCTTATATACTGAGAAATGTGTCACATAGCATTATTCAACATCATCTCCAAAAAATATACGAACTGGCTTGTTGCCTTGATGCTAAGAAAATGTGGAGGCTCACCATGAAGTTGTCCACAGATATTGCCCTTCAGCATCAGAGCAGTGGTGGACACATTGTGTGGTGTGATAGTTCATTCCAGTATGCTGAAGTAAGTGATGTTTGGGTAAGGCGTCCACGAACAGTTGGCAGGTTTGACCATCAGTACACCAGGAAAACTATGAAACATCCAAACCATGTTATGATCTTGGGCTCTTCTAGTAGTGTTATGGGGAGAAGTAGGATGATTTCTCCCTCTGTTACAGTGAACCTCTTTTATGCAGTTTGTGACATTCATGGTTGTATCATCTTTTTGTAGGACGGTGCACTGTGTCTGGTCCAAAGGTGTTCAAGTGTTTAAGTGATAACAATTTTCACAATATGTAATAGCTAGAGAACAGCCAAGACCTGATTCCATTTGAAAATGCATTGTCATATGTGAAACGGAACCATAATTCTCAGAATATGTCACCCATGCTCCACATGACATAAGCCATCAAGATGTGGAGGCAAAGCTATAGTGTGGCATACTTTCAGAGTCTGTCTGGACCATCAGATTATTAACTGAGTGATTAACAATCCCTCCCCCTCCCCCAAAGAATGTGTCACAAAAAATGGGGAGTATTGCAGTTCTTTCTGCAATGGGTGCAAAAATCATCACCACAAACATTCTCAGACCCTCTTCTCCTCTTCAGCATTCCACCTCTTGACACTCCAACAGTACTAGTGGCAAAAACAGCTACATATTCTAATCACATTTAGGGCAGTACAACGCTTAACCACCAGAACACTATACTACAGGTCCCCCCTTCCAACATTGATCCATCAGAGGTATCCTTAAACAGAGCTGATCGAGTTCATCTTGCCTGTCTTAGATCAGGATATCAGCCAGTCATCCTCAGTTTCCAGGTTAGATTTGGGTTGGGTGGAACCAGATATGGCATGTGCCCCATCTGTAGAACTGCCCCTCACAACATAACTCACATGATGAAGAGCTGCACAGCACATGCCACACTCAGAAACAAACATCACACCAGCAGTGAGGGAGACTGTAGAATGACTCCATTGAGGCAGTTGCTTATGAGTGGTCAATAGGTATGCTGGGCCAGGTTTGACCAAGGTTTAGCAACATTGACAGCACCAATAAGCAGTGCCTTTGTAAAGAAGTAATTGAAGGTATTTGGCACTAATGGGTGCCAAATGAAGGAACTGTGATGTAAGTTCTGGTAAATTCATGCAGCAACAACTTTAACTTTTTTTATACATTGACTTTTTTTCTTTTCCCTTTATGAAGCTAGAAGAGTGTAGATTTAGTATCTATGAGGTTTTAATCATAGTAATAATCCTTAGTTTTTTAGAGGAATTAGTGTAGTTGCATGTATCTTTTAACTCGTACTCCTTGTAGACCAAAAACACTATTCTCACAGTCACTGTTATGTTCAGCCATCATTACATTAGTGGTGCATGATAATTCTGCCAAATATTACACAAAAACTAAGAAAAAATAGAGCTCCTTTGCAAGACTTGTAGAGAACGACCTATCAGCAGGCACCTGAGCCCACTCTTCTCATGCTCATTGGCTCAGTGGATGGGAAGTAGATATCTATGGTAATGGGGATACTCCTGAGCCAGAGCACCACAATAGCAGTTTGGTGTAGGAGTTTCAGCTTTATTTTCAGTGCTGAAGGGGACTTTTATCCAACTCCAGATGCTAGAGGAAGAACCAGAGTAATGGTATCCATAAGCTTACAGTTGTCTGGAAGGGCACTCTGGTCCCTTTAGATGTGGATGGCCTCATTTATATGTAAACTGTAAGGGTCGGAATGAAGTGGATCCCTGTTCTCCCTTCCCTTGATGCCCTCTGTCTCCCCCTCTACATCCCTGGTTTTGTGAATTAGCAAAGAGGATCAAGCTGTAACTGAGACAGCCAGCAACTTGTTATAATTTTCATAACAGTTTTACATATGATGTGGAACAAATGATATATTGCATGATTTGAAATCATTATACGATTATTGATTAAAATGAGACATGATTCTGAAGCCATCTGTGACCATGAATTTTACATAATGGAGGTTTTACTTCACATGTTCACTGCAAAACATCCTAGTAAGCACATCCAGTTCCCTGAGTATATTTTCCTTGTGAAATCTAGAGACTTACAGAACATTTTTAATGCAGTAAAGTGTATCGTGTATCCTGAATGAGGAATAAGTAAATCATCTACAACATGATGTTTTTATGAATGGGTGATGTAGCAGTACAGTATCAGTAGCCAGTGTGTCTGTAAGTTGCTTGAGCATACATTTGAATTTGATTAACCCTATCGGGGTTGTGGGCCGGGCAGATTATGTCTGTGCTAGAGTCAGCTGCTCTCGTGCTGGCCTACATCTTTGTGCTGCAATATTATTCTTTGATTGCTCTCTGTAAATACACTTTTCATGATAGAATGTTGGTTTTGGTGTCATTTTAAAGCTGAATAGTTGTGTTTTACTGTAGTATGTTCAAAAAAGGAGAACAAAGAAAATAAAAACTCAAAATGATGAGTTGAAGTTAAGCAAAAACCAAAAATTTTATACTGTGCTGTACAAAAATATTAATAAAACAAAAAATATTACAGATATGTAAATCTGGTTTAAACCATACAAAACTGCAATAAATTACACTTACCATGATACATAGATTATGGTTATTTCGGCATTTTATTGTGTGGTAAAGCGAAAGGAAGATGGTGCACAAATTTTTATGAGTCGCCTTCGAATATTCATTTCACGATCTTTTTCTTTTGTATTGATCAGTGCTAATGCACTTTTTATGATACCATGGTGATTGTGATGTTATTTTGAAGCTGAATAGTTGTACATTATCATAGTACTTTTAAGAAAGGAAAACAATGAAAGTAAAAAATAAAAATGA
>JAGKTI010030749.1:0-12309 GCA_018397915.1 Birgus latro
GAGAGAGAGAGAGAGAGAGAGAGAGAGAGAGAGAGAGATGGTAAACAAACGAGTGGAGAGCCACAGGTACCACACATGTCAACATGCTATGTAGCTATCATAACCATGTGGCTTATTTCCATTCTGTGTAACAATTTTGCAATTTTTCTTTTTCAAGAACATCTAGGTTAGGTTAGTTTGGTGTTTCTCAGTACAGTATAAGGTTATATTCATTTGTTAGCTGGTTCTGTGTACCATTTCTGCACTTTTTCTCACCCAGGAAAAAGGTACGGTAAGTAGGTTACGATGGCTTGCTTTCTTAGTACAGTCGTGACATATTAAACAATAGGGTTATGTCAAGTGAAAACCCATCGCATAAATTATCGTATGAGGTCAATATAACATGGGTCCAAAGGGGATGATGAGGGAGGCTTATGATCAAGCAACTAAAATCTAAACAAACCTTGCCTTTTTAGGCTTGCCCTCAGCATCCCTCGGTGGCACCACGCTTTCCACTAGGGGCAGGAGTTCCAAGTCACAAGTTTCAGTATTTCACAGAGAAAAGATGTCACTTAACTTAAAATTGCACACTGCACAATTTGTTATGCATTTGCACTGTTATTTGGCATTAGCAATGGCATTTCAATGATCTCTCATGCGCAAAGTGGAACGAAAGGCAGATGATCACAGCAAATTTAAACATTGGGCAGTCATCTTGGCTCAATCAGCTGACTGGAAGGCACCATTACCGGCTGACTGGGTGGCTGTGTACACACAGCAGACATGATTTCCAAGTCACAAGTTTCAGTTTTCAAACACAAACACTTATCACTTCACTTAATATCGAACACACTCCACTATTTACTGCACATTTGCACTGTTATTTGGCCATAGCAATGGCGTTTCAGTGGCCTGTCACACACAAAAAAGAAAAAAAGGCAGATGATCACAGTGAATGTAAACACCGGGAAGTCATCTTGGCTCAATCAGCTGACTGGGATGCATTGTTCTAGTGAATTCGGCATCATTTAGCCATCTTTATTCCAAAAATGATTCTAACTTATTGTTCATCGTTATGGCAATTTATCGTATACCAAACAATCGTAAACAAGACCTGACTAGTACGTTCGGTCAATTTGTTATCTAGTTTGGTTAATCTGTTAGGGTAGGATTCGTTAAGTTAAGTTAGAGTATTAAAGAGAAGAAAAAAAGTGGAAGGTAGGGGTGCTCACCATCCACTCACTCAATGTAGTGCTGCTCTCTGGTGTCTGCCCTTTCCTCCCCTCCTTCCTTCTTCTTTCTTTCCTTCATTCTTTCCTCATCCTTCTGCCTATGGGTGACTTTACACTCCCTCTTCTGTCTTTCTTTCCTTTACCTTCTGCCTATGGGTGACTCCACACTGAGTGACAAGCAAAATGGTTTCCTGCACACCAGAACACCACTTACTATGCTGGGTGGTAACCATAAAACCAAATTATGGAGCCTGGTGGTTTAGTGGGTAATTACGGTGCTCCAATCGGACTGAGTGGGTGAAGGTTTATATCCATGGGGTGGTTGGGGTTCACTGCTCACATAATGCCACTCAGGGATGAGTGAGGCTGGTCACTCTCATCTTAAATGTCAGGATCAACTTGCCTAGCCCCGGGTTCTTACGGTCCTCGTGGGGCAACGTAGGAGTGGATGATGGATGGATGGAATGGAAGAATGATCATCCTGGGAAAATCAAACTTAGCAAGTAATACAAAAATGGTATACAGAATGAATATCTGCAGCCGGGTGTCAGATTTCCATTTTCTATATAATTTGCATTATGCCCTAAATTGAATTTTCCCAGGATTATCCTGCTTCCTCTTTTATTTATATAAAATGCTGGCCTTTTTTTTTTTTTTTTTTTTTACTGTAGCCTAATTCCTAACTGAAACAGGTTAACCTAACTGACTAACAACCTAAACTAACCAAATACTTTCCTGGATAAGAAAAAGTACAAAAATAGTACACGGCATGACTGAGCAAATCATACGTTCGTTGTGGCAATAAAGTTATACAATAATATTTCCTGCATGGTTTTGCAGATATATAAAAAAATATTCATATCTTGGTCCTTGCAAAACAAAGAAAGATTGCTGCAAAATATTCCATTACAGTATATCCAGGCCTTACTGTACTCCTCCACCTTATCCTGATCGAACTGCAATAATTTATTCCATCCTACCCCACACTCTGAAATATACGTACACCTCCCTACACTTCAGTCCTTGCATTCCATCCCATCCAACCCTTCTTCATATATTCCTTTACCTTGCCTTGAATCAACTATAACAGCATATGGAGCAGCTCCCCCCACACAAGAGATCATGCCCCACCAGGCTGACTCCTTGCAGGATGCAAAGAAGGATGTGGAGGTTCAAATCCAAGGCAAAACTGGCAGTCACTCCTCCTTGCCTGGGATGCACAGCACCACCAGAAGCAGCTCCCCTCCAGTGAAAACACTGCTAAACCCTAATCACCAACATACCACCTCCAGACATTCCAACACTAACAATGTGGGAACATCTACATGCCCATTTCACAGCAGGGCAATACAACACTTCAATTAGAACACTATATTACAAGTCTCTCTTTCTGATATTCACTCACTAGAGTTTTCCTAAAATATGACTGAGTAAATCTAAACAGGCTTAGATCAGGACACCACCCAGTAATCTATTACCAGCATAGATTTGGACAGGGTGGAATCACAGATGACACATGCTCCATTTGTAAAACAAGCCCACACAACATAACACACATAATGGAGCATTGCAAAGCATGTGTCACACTAAGACACAGGCACAACATCAACAAAGTAGGGAACCTGTGGGATGACTCCACAGGGACAGTTGCTTACCAGTGGCTGAAGGTATGCTTGATCAAACAGACCAGGATTAAGTAACAATACAAACAACACCAACAACCCTGGGTGAACTACAGTACATTATTTCATTTCATCCCACCCTGCATCCCCCACATTCACTCACTTCTTACTTCCACCCTTTGCCTAGTCCTCACACCTACCTTCTTGCTCTTGGGCTGGTCAAGGTCCTGTGTTATGGGTGGTTGGCCATTGGGAACCCCTCCACTTGTTGGGTTCTTGGCAGCTATTTCATCTAAAACCTTCTCCTTCTCGGAATGTGTTTGTGCCTTTATAATGTTAAGGCTGTGTTGGTTAAATCTGTCAAGAAATGCAAAATACAACCACATTAACATGAGTTCCTGCATAAATACCTAAGGTTGGACATACAGCAAAACTTGGTTAATCCAAAATAATTGGAGGGAAATGCCAGTCCATATTAACTGATATTCTGTACAGCTGGGTTCCAGAGCAAGGGAAACAGACATGTATGCTTTGGCCAAGGGAATGAAGAGGTCTTGAAAACATGGGCTTGGGCATTCTACAATACAGTACTGTACATTCCTTGTTTTCCTCTGTACACTATATTGTTTTATTGTAAAGCAGAACATACACCATAGAAAGTCTTACTAATTTTCAAACTTAAAATGCAGACAGTGAGTGAAGAGTTGAGAGGAAGGATGGGACCTGAAAGTATCTGTGCTGTGATGAGATGGGGTAGACTGAGATTCTTTGGGCAAGTGGAGATAGAGAGCTGTTTTGATAATTTCTCCAATGTCTGTTTTGTAAGTTCAATAAGAATTAAGATATTTTGTGAAGTTTCTTCCGAATTACTGCGAAACATCGGGAATGCAAAGAAAACAGAGCACAGTATAGAACTCGAGATGTAACTCATGTCTTTGCTGACATCTCAGTCCCCTAGCCAAGTTGGAGAAAACTCGTGTGCATCCTTGACTACATTTGGTAAATGTCTCAGGATGTGTAAATGTCATTTATGTTCATGAGT
Organism: Birgus latro; assembly: GCA_018397915.1. Classification (NCBI taxonomy): domain Eukaryota; kingdom Metazoa; phylum Arthropoda; class Malacostraca; order Decapoda; family Coenobitidae; genus Birgus; species Birgus latro. The sequence goes on from JAGKTI010030749.1 coordinate 3,876, forward strand.
ACAGTAGTGATATTCAGTACTGTAGAGTATATAAGAATAACACTAACGGTCTTATACAAATCCCTCCACTATCCGGCGTAATAGAGCCAAAGGCATGACCGGACAGTGGTCTTGTCCAGATAGTGGCCCTGAAGCTCCAGTACTGATCATTCATGACCCTAACCTAACCTAACCTAAATCAGAAAACCACCTACCTACCTCCCTACCGGACATGCATAGCACTTATTTAAGTCCCCTTTCACATAAATAATGCACACAAAGCATGAATTAACTGAATTTCAACCAAAAAATGATGATTTTGAGGTGAGTAAGGCATAGGTGATCACAACTTGCAAGCAACTGTAAGTAAGTATCAGACATGGAAATCACCGTGAAAATCACACTTTCTCACACCGTATGCATTAAATAATGGACACAAAGCATGAATTAATTGAATTTTAATGCAAAAATTATGATTTTGAGGTAAGTAAGGCATAGATGTTCACGAGTTAGCAGCATAGTGTAAATAAGTATCGGACGTGGCAATCACTATGAAAATAATTTCTCACATCTTATGCACTAAAATATGGGATACAAAGCATCAAATAAATAAAATGTTACCAGAAAAAGAGTTAGGTATGGCAAAAGTGTTCACTGTTCACCAACAGCACCAGTCATTCTTGACCCTAACCTAACCCAACCAAAATCAGAAAACCACCTACCTACCTACCTCCCTCCCAGACATGCATAGCACTTATTTAAGACCCCATTCACATAAATAATTGGCACAAAGTATGAATTAATCGGATTTTAACCCCAAAATGATGAATTTGAGGTGAGTAAGGCAGGGGTGTTCACGAGTTGGTAGCTTAGTGTAAATAAGTATAGGACGTGGCAATCACTATGAAAATCATCATATCTCATATCTTATGCACTAAAATATGGGACACAAAGCATCCAATAAATAAACTGTTACCAGGAAAAGAGTTAGGTATGGCAAAGGTGTTCACTATTCACCAACAGCACAAGTCATTCTTGACCCTAACCTAACCTAACCTAAATCAGAAAACTACCTACCTACCTCCCTACCGGACATGCATAGCACTTAAGACCCCATTCACATAAATAATTGGCACAAAGCATGAATTAATCGAATTTTAACCCACAAGTGATGATTCTGAGTGAGTAAGGCAGGGGTGTTCGCCAGATGACTATATAATGAACGTAAGGAAGAAACATGATTATTACTGAGAAAATCACCATTTCACAGCCTATGCATTCAAATATGGGACACAAAGCATGAAGTAAATAAAATGTAACCAGAAAAATTATGATTTTGAGGTGTGTGGGGCAAAAATGTTCACCAGTTGACTAGATAGTGAACGTATGTAAGAGACATGGTAATCACTGAGAAAATAACCTCTTTCACAGCCTGTGCACTCAAATATGGGACACAAAGCATGAAGTAAATAAAATGTAACCAGAGAATGAGGATTTAGAAGTGATTATGGAAAATATTTAGCAGTTGACAATGTTTATTTACATGTCCATGATTGTTGTTTACTCCTTGTTTACCCTCACCTCTAAGGTTTTTACAGTGGTCATAATTGCTCTTGAAGCATGTCCAGTAATCCTTAGCACTGTGGCTTTTGATTATTTAAACAAGAACGAAAATATCGCAAACGATCGGACAGCCGTCCACTGTTCATGGGAGTTGAGACAGAACTAGTAGAAGGGAGACTGGGCAGGAAGGGAGCTAGTCGGCGCGTGCGGGAAATTCAAACTGACGTGGTCGGAAAAAATCAAGTTTTTTTCGTTTTTTTTGCAATTTGGGGGTTCGGCCATCAGGCCACGATGTCCAAATAGTGATGTAACCAGATAGTGGTCGTCCGGATAATAGAGAGATTACTATGCACATGAAGAAATTCAGCTCATCGGGTTCTTTGTATGCATAAGTGCGTATGAATGTTTTTGACAAAAAATGCTTTTTGGTAGGTGTGTATGGTTAAGTATGCACTGTGAGCAGTTCATACATCTGGCAGCATCAAAATGCCAGCTGTGCAACTGCTGTTGCCACATGGCAGATTTTTCCTTGTTTGTTTTTCTTTTTCCCCACAAAAATCTTTCAGAAAATGATATACACCGAGCCCTCAACATTCACGGATTCTACTTTCGTGGCCCCTGTATGTTCACGGATTGTCCCTCTGTGGAGCCAAGACTGAATTTAATGGGTATGATTGCTACAATTTGGGGTATAATTCGGGGTATATGTGTAGCTTCACATGTGGGGAAGTCATCACCTATTTGTGATATTTTATGCTGCTTTCAGTCCCAGATGTGGTTTATTAGGTACAGAATGAGCACACTTGCTCACCGGGGGTGATTTGCGGCTGTAGAGGTATTTACATGAGGGTGCACTAAACACTCACGGAAATTCCACATTCGCAAGGGTCTGTGTCCCCTAACCCCCGCGAATGTGGAGGGCCTGGTGTATATACACTAATCTCTTGGTTATCCAATCTAACAGAGAAAATGGCATGTCCGGAAAGTGGATCTGTCCAGATAATGGACTTCTCCCATGGGCCCCCTTCGTACATAACCTAACTTTCAAAGCCACTGTAAAAGGCCACTACAGTACATCATACAACACTTATTCCTGTTGTTTAACACTACTCTACGTGGTCAAGCAGACCTATAAACCACAGAGGGCTGGCACTACAGATCACCTTTTCATACTCAATCATCCCAATCTTCATACCCATATCCCACACCAAACCCTATTCCTCCCATCATCCCCAGACATCACCTGTTCCCCAAACCTCGCCCCCACAACTTCCTGGAGAGTGGTCAGAGCCAAGGGCTCTGACCACCTCCCGATCATCGTCACTACCAAAACCAGAATCACCCCAGCTGGCCACAGACACACTTACACTAATTATAAGAGAGGCAATTGGAAGGCCTTCACAACTGAAACAGAACAACACTTTGAAACATTAAACACTACATCCATCACAAACATCAACACCGCTGTGCACACATCCCAATATAATTATACAAAACGCAGACAAAAGACACATCCCCAGAGGCAACAGTACAACCCCAATTTCACACCAGAAATTCAAGGCCTCATCAGACAACGGGACACACTACGACATTCCCGAACACCACATACGCATGACACCATACAACAAATACAAGAACTCAACACTCAAATAAACAATAAAATATCAGAACAGCAAACACTAAATTGGAATAATTATCTCCAAACACTTGATCACAAAACAAACACCAGCAAACTCTACAAAACACTAAACAGCATCACACTCTTCAACAGCAACACTACACAATCACATGCTGCCATCACAACAACAGACACCATTCCTTCAAACAAACAACAAGCAAACACTCTCATCAATCACTTTTCACACGTCAGCCATCTAAACCCTCATCGTGACGACTGACGTATCATCCGACGTAAGAGACAGTTCCCCACAGACCCAGACTTCGCACCTTTCACTTACAGCCAGACGAAGCCATCATCAGCAACCTCAAGCACTCATCTGCCAGTGGAACAGACAACATAAGCAACATATACCTTAAACACATTGGACCACAAGGCATACAAGCTCACCAACATATAAAACTACAGCTACTCACACAACATAATACCCAACATCTGGAAGCATGGCATTATCATCACTATCCCCAAACCCAACAAAGACCCCACATTACCTTCCTCACACTGCCCCATCACACTCTGCACCCCCTCCAAAGTCACTGAAAGACTGGTACAACAACTAGTTACACCTCACACCCCACTAGCCCCATCACAACATGATTTTAGGCCACTACACTCCACAAATACTCTTCTTACAGACCTCACAGAGAGAGTTTTTGATGGCATGAATTCAGCTAGGCCACCACATAGAACATTCCTTGTCACACTTGACATTAGTAAAGCTCTTGATTCCATCCTCCGCCACAACCTCACAAACAATATATTCAACACAAACATGCACAATAACACAAAAAGATGGCTAGCAAACTACTTAGCAGGGAGATATGCACATGTAACTTTTGCTGGTCAGTCCTTGAACATCAGAAACTTCACAAATGGTGTCCCCCAAGGATCTGTCTTGTCTCCTACCTCTTCAACCTATACATGCATGACATACCCACACCCCACACACAACAAATACACATAGCTTCCTCTGCAGACAACATAACACTTACATGCACACACCAAAATGCAAACACAGCCACACAAATCCTCCAACCTTACCTCAACACACTACATGAATGATTCACCACAAACAGACTCAAAATAGCCCCAGCCAAATCTACAGTGACCCTTCTCACAAACTGGACAGCAGAACACTCACATTCCACACCTCACCATAGACAACACTCCCTTACCACACACACACACACCCAGAATCCTTGGTGTAACATACAATACATCAATGTCATTTAAACAACACATCACAAACATCAAAAATAAATTAACACCTAGACTCAATGCCTTGAAGTCACTTGCCCATACAACATTTGGACACAACAAAGAAACCACCACCACAGTATACAAACAGGCTGGATGATTCCGTTCCTGACGCCCGTCCAGGATGTAACACAGCACCCCATACTATTAACCCGCCGAGTCCCAACGACGTACAATGCATGTCGCTACTTTTATCCGGGGACAGAACCAACGACGTGCATCGTATGTCACGCAATTGCAAGGCCCATTGTGTGCACATTTTTCAACATTCGCTGGTGATTTTTGGTAGGCATATGTGGGAGACCTTCCTCTACCTGCTGTCAAGTGGGGATACTGCCTGGCCCCTCCTAACCTCCCCTTCCCCCCCCTCCCTCCCATACTGGGCAATTCCCCTGTTAGCAATAACCTAGCCAATAAAGGTAAGTTGCCTCACGGTCTCTCCAATGACGAAATTCACGGTAAAAATGATTCCTAAGGTGGAGGCCAAAGAATCGAAGAAGCTAGAGGTAGAAACAAACAAAAGTGATGAGGTGGTAATGTCGTAAAGAAAGATGCCATATACTGGGGTTTTGGGTAAGTGAACAATGCTTATGAATGCCTATATTATTGTGTGAAAACCAATATAGACTTTTACTACACATAAATTCGTATCAAATAAATGAAATAAATACGTAATTTAAAGTGGTTTGAATTAGTTACCCCTTCCATAGTTCATTTTTTGTAGCCAGGTACCATGAAAAAGAAGGAAAACGTAAGGTTGAATGACACCTGTATCAACATTTTCTTACCTCAGGATCACGATTTCACTATGAATTTTCGATGTTTCTCACCAAAAGCGAAGGTTTCAGCCAAAAAACAAAAAGTCGAAAATCAGCCGGGATCTGGGGGTAGGCTGGGTAAAAAACCGGTTGGGGCTGGGCGGGTTAAGCACATCATGGAAGACTGCATTGCACACAATCACCTATGCCAACAACACAACATACACTCCTTGAGAGCTCTGTGGGAAAGCCCAGTCTCTGCCGTGGCCTTCCTTTGGGACTCGGAGTTGTTCGGCCAGACTGCCTAGGGAACAACTACTACTACTACTACTACTACTACTACTACTACTACCACAGCCAAGCAATTACCATGGTCAAGCAGACCCATCAGCCACAGACAGACAATCACCACTGCAGGGCCATACCCTGCAATGACATGAAAAAAACATGGAAAAACTGACTACACACAAACAATGCAGTGGGCACACAAAACATAATGGTAAAATGGAATAAAATGATTGTAAAATAGAATAAAATCATGATACTGTACAGTACAGTAAGCTGGAATAAAACAAAAACAACACTCACGATTCCTAGCAGGGCACTGTGCTGAATTACCCATTAGCTCCTTGACTCTGGCTGTTGCACTGCTGCTGGCGAAGCTGGTACACTGAACAGAACATCCTGTGTGGTCAAGTGGCGTACCCCTATAGGGTAGGGAACAACCACAAAAGCCACCATGTTCGCTGCCATAACAACTGTCCGAGAGGAGCTGTTCACTATACGGTCACTGGGCGGGAAATGGGAACAACCAAGGGGGTCTCTACCGGATGCTGGGTAACCTACTGAGCCAGACAGTGCAGTGCCACCTGGCTACTCCCTCCTGAGCAGGAGAAAATGTTTGTGTAACAACAATTTCCACCCGAAAGCATGCATTTTGTCTGGATAAAATGGAAAAATGTACTTATAATGGTTTAATACAGTCAGATCACAGCATCCAGGTAATGGATCGTTTGGATAATGAACGTCCAGATATTCAAGGGATTACTATACTCTGTCAGACTGGGGATTTTTATGACTTATTTACAATTACAGTAAACCCTTCATAAGCCGAACTATATGAGGCTCTACCCTGGTTCGAATTACCGATTTTTCCGGCTTACCGAATTTCCACCCTCCAAAATTGCTAAATTACCGAATTTTCACCCCCCAAAATTGCTAAGACAATACCTATTACTTGTCCTTTCAACACTAAATTAAAGAAGCATATATAAATAAATAAGTTATGATAAAAAACAATTTAGTGCATTTAATATACATTTAACCCCTTCAGTGCTGGATGTATTTTCATTTTGTTCTTGCTGCCACCAGACAATTTTAGTCTGTGTAGGTTGGATCTGTGGAAGTGCACGGGGTTGGTACAGCCTTCGTTAGCCCCTTCAGTATGTGAGTCCAGTCCTGAGTGCCATAAAATCGGCTGCAGGAAGCGTAAATAAAGTAGAAATAGATGTCACATACTGAAGTGGTTAATTGGTAGAAAATCATTCACAGAGGCAGTACAGACCATCGTTTGCGTGTGTTGGAGATGGATTTTCACCCCCCCAAATTGCAATAACAATACTTATTACTTGTCTTCTTAACACTAAAGTAAAGGAGCATATACAGTGTATAAATTAATAAAGAAAGACAAAAAAGAAAGAATTCAGTGCACATAATTTGCCTTTCATCAGAGGCAGTAGATTCGTCCACAGTTTGTTTTGCTTTGGAGACAGAGGTGGTGGAGGTGGTTGAGTTCACACTAAAATGTAAATTCTAAAAAGTACCCAGTATTTATTTCACTCTACATTAAGAACTAAACTTAAATGTAATCACTGTAATAGACTGCAGAGTAACACCTTTCGTTAGAGGCAACAGATTCTTTGGCAGTTTGTTTTGTTTTGGAGATGGAGGTGACGGAGGTGGTTGAGTTCTCACTTTAACGTAAATTCTAAACAGTACCCAGTATTTATTTCACTCTATATTAAGAACTAAACTTAAATGTAATCACTGTAATAGACTGCAGTGTAACACCATCGTTAGAGGCAGCAGATTCGTCGGCAGTTTGTTTTGTTTTGGAGACGGAGGTGGTTGAGTTCACACTTAAACGTAAATTCTAAAAAGTACCCAGTATTTATTTCACTCTACATTAAGAACTAAACTTAAATGTAATCACTGTAATAGACTGCAGAGTAACACCTTTCGTTAGAGGCAACAGATTCTTTGGCAGTTTGTCTTGTTTTGGAGATGGAGGTGACGGAGGTGGTTGAGTTCTCACTTTAACGTAAATTCTAAACAGTACCCAGTATTTATTTCACTCTATATTAAGAACTAAACTTAAATGTAATCACTGTAATAGACTGCAGTGTAACACCTTTCGTTAGAGGCAGTAGATTCGTCGGCAGTTTGTTTTGTTTTGGAGACGGAGTTGGTGGAGGTGGGTGAGTTCACAATTTAACGTACATTCTAAACAGTACCCAGTATTTATTTCACTCAATATTAAGAACTAAACTTAAATGTAATCACTGTAATAGACTGCAATGTAACAATTTTAGTAATAATAGTACTGAACTTTAATCATGATCACTACACTAAGTCACACGCGCACATTTTTTTTTTTTTTTTTTTTTTTTAGCTTCATTCCTTTATGACTAGAGGTGCCAGTATCACTTCTTTTAAGCTTTGAACCTTCCATGGCAGGCAGAAGGCAAAAGGAGAGCACTGCTCAGCACTAGATGACAGTAAGAATGGCGAAACTACCGTCTCCAAAAGCAAGCAGCAGACTGCCGCCACGTGTCCGCTTGGCGCCATTTCTCCCCCTACTTTCGCATTTCGGCCTACTTTCATACGTGGTCTCGGCCTGAGTTCGGCTAACTGAAGATTCCGTCTTCTAAAAGTTCGGCTTATGCAAGGTTTACTGTATACTGTACAGCAAACTTATAGCTTATGCATGATGATTACTGATTAGTATGGCATACAGCCCAACACACTTCACAGATAACCTACTTCTGAGTGAGAAATCATCACACTTGACAAGTGGTAGCCATGCCATATGAAACAACTGCAGGACATGAATAGGTATTGAAATACTAGCTTTTCCACAACTGTTCTTCAAGAGCTATTTGGCGCACAAAAATCATGCCTCGGAATCCCAAGGGGGGGG
>JAGKTI010030750.1:0-12309 GCA_018397915.1 Birgus latro
CATATCCTTGGCTTCCTGTAGGTATATACTGGTTGCCGTGATGCTCAAATTGAGACTGACTAAAGACTGATATGCTGGCTGCTGTGCAGCAGTCTACCTAGCTAAGAGTGAGTGAGTGATTTCGGTAATAATTTCAAGGCTAGGAGTTTATATCCTGGAATGCGGTCGCCAGATGTCAGGGGGAAAATGAGAATATAGTCCATAGACAGTGTAAATAACTGTCTTGTCGATTATCACAAAAGAATTGACTCATGAAATCAAGTAGCGATTTCACTTTTATGCTGGGTTATTTCACCAATTCTCTATAGTCGAGAATTTTATAAACTTTCTCAGCAGTACACAGCAGAGACTAAACGCTCATGAAGGCTGTATTACTGTACTGTTGGCCTCTGAGAAAGTTAGTTCACTCCTTGACAATCAAAAATTAATAATAAATGATAAACAGATTCTTGCTGATGCAAACGCCTAGCTGGCACAACGGATTTAAGAATTAATACCAAGAGCTGGCCTAAATACCAGTTGTGATTAATATAAGGAGTTGTGCTAACTTGGAGTAGTGAAAGTGTGCTAAATGTTGGGAAATCAAACACGACTGTTACATTTAACAAAGCTCAAGAAGACAAACTGTAAATTTATTAATTACATGGGAATAAATTTACATTACATGAATCACTGTTAAAAAAAAGAGCAAAGGGAATGCGCTCACTCACACACTCAAGCCAGTAGCTAAATAACCTTAGTCTAGAAAAAAGAAGAAATACTGATCACTGGAGATGAGAGCGCCGCTGCTACAGTCGATCACCAGGTTGGTGGGAGACTCGGGAATACGCCGATACTGCTGAGACTTTGTAGTCGCTACGATGAAGGACCCGCTCGAGCTCTGTGCACAGCACTACCACGCTCCGTGACTGTCGAGAGACAACTGGGGGCTCGATGCTTGCTTTACCCAAGGTATCGTGGGAAAAGGCATGGCCAACTCAGCTGCCAGGGAGGCAAGCGTAAGGGAGCGATAATTCGCAAAATATCGCTCAGTGGAATGCTCTGTCTGTATATAGAGACAGTCGCTCATGAGAAAATGACGACAGTTTTGAAAACCTGATGCAAATATAAGTACAGGAGCGGACGGTTAAGAGAATGAGCGAAATTCTATGGATTTCAGAATTATTCAATCGTTCCCACAATGCCGATCAATGTCATGAATTACGATATGTAATTTCACGATCTAGGAAATTCATGACACAGCAGCCTTGTTCTGGGCTCCAGCACTGATGATGGGACAGTAAATGCATACTGTAACACCTTTATTACTAAATACAGTGAGTCCTTGATATATGAAAGGGATAGGGACTGAAAAATCCTTTCGTAATTCAAAATTTTGTATATCGGAACGATTTCCTCCATTGAAATATATATAGAAATGGGGGGATGTGTCCCAGGACCCCCTCGGACCTCTCACCTAAACTTTTCCCCACCTATGTGAAGTAAGTAATACCTGTAGAAGTAAGTAATACCTGTAGATGTAGAGAAAGAGGTGGTCATTTTCTGTACATCTCCTTTTTCTTGGTCACAGTCCCAGTGGTGGAAGCTGCAAGGCTTAAATCACGCCCAATCTCCAAGACTCCCTGCCCCTCCTCATGGCGTCTTATAATTTCCAATTTCCTTTCCAGAGTTAGAGTATGGTGCTGCTGCTTCTTTGCAGTGGGCTCTGCCAATGCTGGAGATGATGTTGGGTGCTTGGGAGGCATGTCTGAACAGTACGAAAAGGTGTAGAGCTGTGAAAATATCGTCACGTCCAGTGAAGCTGCGAGGAGGGACGTGGACTCAACTGAGAAGTGCACGAAAAATTGTTTACCAGAGAGGGGTTTGTTCGTTTCCTCGCCGCAAGTGAGCACGGCTCTGTACACCACGCCCATTTTCAATTTTTCATATTTCCTTTCGTATTGCTTTTTGTATCATCGAGACAGATATTTTTGTATTGTGGAATTTGTCCTATATTCATCGCTTTCATAACATCGAAAATTCGTACTTCGGGTCTTTGTATTTCGAAGACTCACTGTAGTGACTGATTAGTTTCCTTGAGCATATTATGCTATCAGAAAATGAGTATTGTACTTGATAATGTTACTGTGATAACGGTATTGATAGTTTTTGATGAATTGTATGATTCCTGTTCTTAAAAGTAGATTCCTCTTTCAGGATGGACAAAAGCCGTGAGGGTGAGCGTGGGGAGAAATCCCGAGGAGGCCTGCCCCCCAGTCTTGACCCAGCCACCGCCGCACTCTACGGTATGTCTGTGATTAACGATTGGTAAAAATTGGGATTTTCATTATATACAATAAAGTACAGTACCTCTAACTTATACATCCATAAACATTATCCTTTTGACTGTTTTACTAAGTCCCTAGCTTCATTCAGTAACTAAAGTGTCTTCAGTCAAAGTAGCCTTTGATTATTTGGATTCAATTGCCATCAAGCTAGTCTGAACTGAAGTTGTTAAGCCAACACAGAGGGACAGCAGTTAGTGGTGTAATTGTTCACAGATATTGTTTTTGGTGTAATTATTCCTAAATATCTAAATTGTTAGTTTTGTTACTATGTCATCATCAGTTTGTTTGAGCCTGTTGCAGGAAAAAGATAGCTCCCCTTTTTACTGTAAATTAATGATTGCTACCAGTACCTAGATTGGTACTGCAGATTGGATTGCAGATTTGGAGGCCCTAAGGCAGTACTTCTTTGATTTTCCTTGGAATGATTATTGCTTCCGTGGCTGGGAGCCATCTGAATGTGCCTTGCACATTACGGAGGTTATTCTCTCAGGCATGGAAGTATACATTCCTTTCTCATATCCTCTGACTAATGCAAGAAAGCCTTGGTTTAATCACACTTGTTCTAATGCTGTCCCCAACAAGGAGAGGGCCTATAAAAGGTACCGGAGCCAACCCTCCCCTGAATCACATCTTTTTTATATTTCTGCCCGGAATCATGCTAAGTCTGTTCTTCGCTCTGCTAAAAGTAATTTCATCCGTGCTAAATGTTCTCAACTCCCCAACTCGAATTCTTCTCGCTCCTTCTGGCACCTTGCCAGAAACCTTTCTAACAACTTTACCTCATCATCCTTCCCTCCTCTTTTCTACTCTGATGGCTCTGTAGCTATTTCTTCTTCTGATAAGGCAGACCTCTTCGCTCAGACTTTCTCCTCCAATTCCACCTTAGACGATTCCGATGCTATTCCTCCATCACTTCCCCTCTCTGACTTCCTCATGACTGACATCAAAATTTTTTCAGTTGATGTATTTTCTGCCATCACTGGCCTCAATACTAACATGCATATGGGCCTGATGGAGTCCCTCCTGTTGTCCTCAAAAACTGTGCTTCTGTGCTTACACCCTGCCTAGGTAAACTCTTTCGCCTTTGTCTATCAACTTGTACGATCGCCCAAAGAAGTGATGACCCAATTCCCAGTACCTTTTGCTCAGAAAGTGGTATCTGGCAACTGTCACGGCCATGTTATACTTTCTATATTGCACACCGGAAAGAGAAGTATTTGGGTAAATAACACGAAAAAGCGATATATTAGTGTTTTTACCGTGTATATCTCGCATTACGGAAGAGGAAACCACAATACACTAAAGTTGAGGCTTAGCAGTATGAAAGAATGTGAAACGCACTCCATATCGCTCAACGGTTTCAGGGTTAAAATGCGGAGAAACTCTTGTAATACTTATTTTCCTTTCAAAATCAACAAAACTGAAGGAAATCGTTTCGTTTCGTTTCGTTTTTGAAGGCTGCAACATGCTTGCATGCGTCGGCCTTTTTGGATTGGAGCGTGTAGCATTTTATGACCGGATGCCCTTCCTGATGTCTACCAATGAGCCTTGGGTGGATTCGATCCTCCGACCCTACAGCCAGAGCGGAGCGCTCTAACCCACAGATAATCATAATTTGAAATCATTAGTGCCATCAAATCAGAAAAATAAACATCTAAAGATATATTATTATCCACATTTAATTCTCTATGCGGGATGATATTCACGCGGGTAAACCCGTATGTGCTGAAAGCCTGAAAGCAAGATTGATCAACAAGAAACTACAGCCTGTCGGTCAAGCAGATTATTGCCCTTTATTTTAGCAAATATTCCAGTAAGACAGATATACTGGCACCTTGACAGTTAACAGATAGATAAGCAATATAGAGGTAGAACATAGGAAATTTGCTACTGGAGCCCCTCGTAGCGGAAGACCAAGACAGACGGATTAATACGTGTGCCCAAGAACAACTACTTACTACTTGTGTTGCTATCAAGAAGCAAATTAATCTGCCGGCATTCAGTGACGTTAGTGAAACCAGTGCAATCATAAGTGGAAAACTGGTCATTTTTATTCACACGAAATTCCAACATGTTATAAAACATGTAGGGCAGTTGTGTGGAAGAACTAAAGAGGGAGAGGTTGATAATCAAAAGCATGAATGCGACAATGAAGATAATTAAAACCAAAAACATTATATTAAAAATAAGGGGGAGGGGCAGAACTGTGACAAAGGTCGAGACACCCTCTCTCTCCCCAGGCGTGGTAATGACTGACGGAAGGCCTGCCGTGCACTGTTGCCAAAGGAAAAATTATTGAAATCTGCTAAATTAGTCTCAGATGTGGTAAAAATCCGCCAGACTGAGGGAAATTAACGAAAAAAAATGGGCAAGACCTTAAAAAAAATGGGCAAGACCTGAAAAAAAAAGAGCTAGAGAAATGTAATAATTTTATACCTGCTAGACTGCTTTTGAAATCTCTAAATTTTGTGGGAAAATTGCTTCATGGGTAACTGCTGGCATGAGTCGTGAAAACGTGCCAGATGTCACTATTTATTTATTTTTTGATTGATCTATTAAAAAAAAAAAAGGCTAAACTTAACTAGTATTTTTGCAAGATTAATTTTTTTTACACCATAAATAATGTTTGCAGGGCAGGCAAAGACTGTTTCTGTCTCCTAAATGAATGTTGCCAGACTCAGGGAGTTTTGTCCGAAACTTAATGAAAGCGAGTCATCACTTCTTTGGGCGATTGTACCTTTCCTTCTTTGCTGGAAGTTTGCTCTCATTCAGACAGTCCCAAAGAAGAGTGACCATTCCCAGCCCTCTAACTATCATCCAGTTGCTTTAACATCCTGTGTCTCAAAAGTTTTTGAGTCAATTCTTAACAGAAAAATCTTAAAGCATCTTTCCTGTCACAACCTTCTTTCTGACCGTCAGTATGGGTTCCGTCAGGGACGCTCCACTGGCGATCTTCTCATCTACTTTTCAGACTCCTGGTCATCCTCCTTTTGGGACTTTGGCAAAAGCTTTGCCAATGCACTTGACATCTCAAAGGCTTTTGATTGAGTCTGGCATAAATCTTTAATTTCCAATCTGCCCTCCTACGGTTTCTATCCTTCTATCTGTGTTCCATCTCTAGCTTCCTTTCTGGTCATTCTATTGCTGCTGTTGTAGACGACCATCATTCTTCTCCTAGACCTGTCAACAGTGGTGTTCCTCAGGGCTCTGTCCTATCACCAACTCTCTTCCTTTTATTCATCAATGACCTTCTAAGCTGTACATCTAACCCTATCCACTCATATGCTGATGATTCCACCCTTACCCTTTCCATTCGGTTTCCACAACGTCCATTTCAGCAGTTACTTCAACAAACAAGGGATGAGGCTATGGCACACCTAATGTCTGACTTGGCTTGTATCTCTGATTGGGGTAAAAATAATCTTGTTATTTTTAATTCATCAAATTCATCAAAAACTCTAGTTCTTACATTTATCAACCCGACAAAATCTTCCTCAGGATTACCCACTAATGTTTAATAATGTTCAGCTCAGTCCTGCATTATCCTTGAACATGCTTGGGGTTTCATTCTCTCGGGATTTGTCTTGGAAAGAACATATTACATCTCTTTTGAAATCTGCTTCTAAGAGATTAGGTGTGCTTAGCCAATTCCGAACTTTCTTTACCCCTGCACAGTTGTTGACCTTGTACACGGGTTTTATTCACCCGTGTATGGAGTACAACTCTCGTGTGTGGGGAGGCTCCCCACGTGCAGCTCTTCTCAATAGGGTGGAGTCAAAGGCTTTTCGTCTCATTAACTCTCCTCCTCTTACTGATTCCCTTCAACCTTTGTCTCTTCGCCGCACTGTTGCATCTTTATCTCTCTTCTATCGCTACTTCAACGGTCACTGTTCCTCTGAACTGTCTGCTTGCCTCCCTCCACCTCTACGATGGGCACGTAGTACCCGTCTAGCAACAAACTCTCATCCATTTTCTGTCCAACTCTCTAATGCAAGAGTTAACCGTTACTCCCAGTCCTTCATTTATGCAACTGGTCAACTCTGGAACTGTCTTCCTTTGTCTGTATTCCCTACTTCCTATGAGCTCCAGTCTTTCAAACGCAGTGTGTCCAGGCATCTCGAAATGAATGGATCTTGAATTTGGCTCTCTTTTGTATTGTTTTGCTTTTTCTTGGAAGGAATGGTATGTGGGCTCATGGCCTTTGGTTCCTTCTTTCTTGCATAAAAAAAAAAAAAAACTATTCCCTCCTGGTGTGGCGAACATGTATTGTAGATTGTAACTCATTGTGATATCTAGTCCTTACTCTCCCATGTCTTCACACACACTCTTGCTACAACCTTTTCTGCCATTATTGCTATCTGTTCACTGGAGTGCTAATCTGCGTGTGCCAGTTTTGTGACATTTTTCTTCAGTATGTATGAATGTTTATCAGAGAATCTGTCTATCTATCTATCTATTGCCAGACGCCTCAATCCTGAACGGGGTGGCCACAAACAAATCGCCTCCATGTCACTCTGTCCCCTGCCATTTCAGAGAAACAGTCCTTATTATACTCAATACTATTCATACTCTCTTCTTCTGGTTACCTTGATTTATTTTACACGTTAAGACCCTTGTTTATGATCAGTGATATAAATTACAATTATGTTTTTTGCTTAATGCAGTAGCTACATTGATTCATACAAAGTAAACACTCAGTTATTCATTGTAATTTAGCCAAGCCCTGTGCCAAATGAAGTAAAACGCTGGATATTGCATAGTACCTCCCAGTCGGCTCAACATTCGTCATTGAGCCGGTATAGTGTTATTATCCGTCTCAACCCTCTATCCTAAAAACTTTCCCATGGGTAAAAGATGAAAACTGAGCATAAAATACAACCAAATTCAGTCGACCCTCGAATCAGCGGACTAACGGGGGGACGAGTGACCGTTGCTTGAAATAGTCCACTGCTTAAAAGTGAAGGGAAAAATAGCTTAAAACTCGAAAATTAGCAAAAGAAATATGACGGTATCGAAGATGAGGTGCAGCGACGCTATCGCCGACTAGTTTACTCACAATACCCCGTTTTCAATGGACCCATTATATTATGACTTGCATCATGATGTACTGTACAGTACAGCATAGTACTGTGTTGCAATAACTTTGTATATTCAACTACAGTATCATTTATTTTTGTACCTGTAAAGAGAAATACTGTATGGTATGTAGTTAGAAATGAAAAAAAAAATGTACACTCACGATCACCAGTTTCTGCCCAGGGGCACCCCTTTTCTGCCCCTGTATACCCAGGGAAGAGGAGCTGGGGGACGAACCAAGCTCCACCCGCCTCTGACCCAGCACCCAACCCTCCCCCATTCCCCTACCATCCCTCACCCCACCGTTATTCTTAACTGGCAGATACATCTCAGGCTGATTTCCTGCTTAACACTCTTGGTCTCACTGCTAATACAAACACAGAATGCTAGGATATGTTAAAAGTACAGTATATGATATAACTATCAACACGCTGCAGCAAGAAAATGCATTATGATGACAGTAAAAAAAAAGAAAGAAAATCAACACGCTGCAGCAAGAAAATGCATTATGATGTTGACAGTTAAAAAAAAAAAAAAAAAAGATAACGGCCAAGTAAAAAACAATATGATGTTGTAAATTAAAAAAAAAAAAAAAAAAAGTTAACGGCCACCTCAGGCCTCATGTGTTGGGTGCACTGCAAAGAATATAGAAATTGAAAATACCATGGCTGAACTTTTGGGAGTTGTAATAGAGGACAGTTATGGAGAAAAAATGGATGTAATAGTTTTTTATATGCTCCCCAAAACTAGGGGATGGACGAAGGAAGACTACGAACAGTTAATAAGGGAATCCTTTATTAGGCTAAAAATGTTAATTGAACGAAGAAATAGAATAATATTAATGGGAGATTTTAACTGTAGAGAAGTTGATTGGGAAAGTATAGATGCTGGGAACAATGAGGAATCATGGGGAAATAAGCTAATGGAATTGGTGATGGAAAACATATTAACCCAATCGATCAAAGAAAACACAACAATTAGGGGTGACGACGAACCATCCAGGCTCGACCTAGTATTCACAAAGGACCCAAATGATGTGAGGAACTTAACCTACCAATGCCCCTTTGGTAAAAGTGATCATCTGGTAATTGAGATGGAAGTGGTAGGAGTAAGGGAAGGAGAAAGAGATGAAGAACACAGAGAAAATAGATACAATTATGGGAAGGCAGACTTTGCTTCCCAGAGGAACATTTTCCAAAATGTAGAAAGTAGTAAAATGAATATGATCACAAATGTTGATGAGAAATATGAGTTTTTGACAGAAGTATATAAAACAGGAGTTACTAAGTATGTCCCAAAATTTTCTGCAGCTATGGAAAGGAAGAAAGAATGGTTTAACAACAGATGTAGGATGGCATAAGAGGCAAGAAAAAAAGCATGGAATAAAGTGAGAAGAAGATATAGTGAAAGGGCTTGGGAGGAGTACAAGCAGGTAAGAAATGAATATGTAAGGGTACGGAGAGAAGAGGAAAGGAAATATGAAAAGGATATTGTATCTAACTATAAAAAAGAGCCAAAACTATTTTATAGGTTTGTAAATGGCAAAATGAAAGTTAAGGACAGTATAATATGACTGAGGGATGGAGATGAAACATACGAAAGAAAGGAAGACTTGTGTGAAATAATGAACAACAAGCTGCTGTCAGTTTATGTATTGGAAGACGAATTTAGGGAGCCTGAAATGGAACCCAGGCTGACGGGAATGCCCGAAATTACAGTTGACATGAATGAGGTGCTACAGCTGATGAAGGATTTGGATGTGAGAAAAGCAATGGGACCAGATGGTGTGGCCGGATGGATCCTTAAGGAATGTGCCGACCAGTTAGTGTGGCCAGTTTATGTCATCATCAAGACCTCGCTTGAAAATGGACAGCTACCTAAAGATTGGAAAAGAGCAAGTATTGTGCCAATCTTTAAGGGAGGAGGTAGGGAGGATCCACTTAATTACAGACCTGTGTCACTTACTATTATTGTTTGTAAAATCTGTGAGAAAGTTATTAGAAAAAGATGAATAAAGTATTTAGAAGAAAATGAAGTGATAACACCAAGACAGTTTGGTTTTAGGGAAGAAAGATCATGTGTTACTAACCTATTAAGTTTCTACAGTAGGGTAATAGATGTCATACAGGAGAGAGAGGGATGGGCGGACTGTGTCTATCTGGATCTGAAGAAAGCATTTGACAGGATGCCCTATAGGAGACTATTGTGGAAGTTGAGGACCTTTGGTGGGGTGCATGGGAAACTATTAAAGTGAATGGGAGATTATTTGAGAGGAAGGCAGCTGAGAACAGTAATAAGAGACAAGGTTTCACAATGGAGAAATGTGACTTGTGGAGTACCCCAGGGCTCTCTCCTGACCCCAATAATGTTTCTGATATATGTAAATGATTTGCCAGAAGGTTTGAATAGTTACATGAGTATGTTTGCAGATGATGCTAAAATTATGAAACATATTAAATGTATTGATAGTTTTAAAGAACTGCAGGAGGACTTAGACAAACTACACAGCTGGAGCCAGACTCGGAAAATGGACTTTAATGCCAAGAAGTGTCATGTATTATAAATGGGAATAAGTAAAAGAAGACCACACTAGACTTATAAAATGGGCAATGAGATAATTAGTAAAAGAAAGGATGAGAAGAGAAAGACTTGGGAGTGATTATTCGGGATGACTTGTCACCAGAAAAACATATAAACAAAATCATTGGGGGAACTTATAGAGTACTGACCAGCATGAGAGTGGATTTTAATTGTATGGATGAGGAAATGTTGAGAAAGTTGATAGTGACCATGATAAGACCAAGACTAAAGTATGCAGCGGTGGTATGGTCACCTCATTTGAAGAAGCATATTGATAAACTAGAGAGGGTTCAACGAATGGCAGCGAAGATGATACCACGTTTAAGGGAACTCACCTACGAGGAGAGATTGGAAAAACTGAAGTTACCAACACTTCGCGAGAGAAAGGAAAGAGGTGACTTGATCACGATATTTAGAAATGTTAGAGAATTGGAAAGGGTGGATAGAGAGGATCTTTTTGTGTTGGATGATGGAAGAACAAGAGGTCATGGCTTCAAGTTGAGGAAAAGATTTTATGAATGTAGATATGGAGACAGGACAACACGAGCTTAGCTCAGTTCCTGTATACTACAAATAGGTAAATACACACACACAAAGAACAGCTACCAAGATGGTCCCCAGTCTGGCAGATCTGTCATACAGAGAGAGGCTGGAAAGGCTGGATTTGCCTTCCTTAGAGGAAAGGAGAGATAGGGGTGACTTGATTGCAGTGTTCAGGACCAAGATGGGAGTGGATAAAATTGACAGAGAAGATCTGTTTGGGTGGGATGAGAGTTACAAGAGGACACGGAATGAAACTGAAGAAGCCAAGGTGCTTGAAGGATATCAAGAAATATAGTTTTCTATATAGATGCATAGACCTGTGGCATAGTCTGGACAAAGAGATCGTCCAGTAGAAAAACT
Organism: Birgus latro; assembly: GCA_018397915.1. Classification (NCBI taxonomy): domain Eukaryota; kingdom Metazoa; phylum Arthropoda; class Malacostraca; order Decapoda; family Coenobitidae; genus Birgus; species Birgus latro. The sequence goes on from JAGKTI010030750.1 coordinate 10,887, forward strand.
TAAACGAGTTTAAATCAAAATTTGACTTATCGAGAAACAGAGATGGGACCTCACAAGCGCAGTTCATTTCCTGTATATCACAGTTAGGTAAATATAATTAGGTAAATACACACACATGTATGCACACAAGCACATGCAAGCACCCAATGCTTGAGGCCTGGTATGGCTGTTGTCAACATTTTTGTTTTACTGTCTTCGTTATAATACATTAATTTCTTGCTGCAGTGTTCATAGTTATATTATATACTTTTTACATGTCCTAGTGTTTTGTTTGTGAATTAGCAATGTGACTATGAGTGTAAAGTATGGGGTTAGCTTGCAGTGTAACTGCCAATTAAGAATGACGAGTGGGGGGTTGGGTGGGGTAGGGGTATGGGTGAGGGTTGGGAGCTGGGTAGAGGTGGGTGGAGCTCATTTCATCACCCCCTCCCCTCTTCCCTGGGTATACAAGGGTACAAAGGGGGCACCCCTGAAAAGAAATTACTGATTGTGAGTGCACCTGTAATGAAATAAAAAAAATGACCAGTGTCCGGAGTGATTCTTTGCCAGCAGATATTGTCTGTTGCTTCCGAAATCTGTTGATTTTGGGTTTGTAGAATCGAGGGTCGACTGTAATTATACAGTACAGCCAGTTGGTACGCCCCAATGCTGGATATTGCATAGAATCGTTGGCGACGTGTCATTTCGGTGTCGGATGGCATAATTTTTCTGGATATTGCGTTAATAGATCTGAGCCAGCAGCGCTGGATATTTTGCTGGGCTGGATATTGCAGTGATGGATAATTGAGAGTTTACAGTACTGTACTTGAAATATGCCGGTTATAGGTTAATGAAAAATTATGCTGTATTTTATTATTATTAATTATGTTTGTGGTAGGTGGGGGCACTCACCATCCACTCACTCAATGTAGTGCTGCTCTTGGGTGACTGCCCTCTCCTCTCTTCCTTCCTCCTGTCCTGTTCTGTCTTTATTTCCTTCTTTCTTTCCTCTTCCTTCTGCCTATGGGTGACTTTGCACTTCCTCTTCTGTCTTTCTTTCCTTCATTCTTTCCTCTTCTTTCTGCCTATGGGTGACTCTACACTGAGTGACAAGCCAAATGGTTTCCTGTACACCAGGAAACCATTTACTATGCTGGGTGGTAACCATATAACCAAATTGTGGCACTGGTGATTTAGTGGGTAATTAAGGCATTCCAATCAGATTAAACTGGTGCAGGTTTCTATCTAAGAGGTGGTTGGGGTTTATTGCTCACGTATTGCCACACAGGGATGAGTGAGGCTGATCACTCTCATCTTAAATGTCAGGACCACCTTTCCTAGTCCTGGGCTTCTGCGCACCTCATGGTGCAACACAGGGTCAGATGATGGATGGATGGATTATTATTATTATTATTATTATTATTATTATTATTATTATTATTAT
>JAGKTI010030751.1:0-12309 GCA_018397915.1 Birgus latro
AGTAGTTTCCTGAGGACTGCAGTACCTAATGCAAAAGTCATTTGCTGGTTCACATCCATTGTTGATGTTGATAAACATGTCGTCTGCTTGGGAATTGGGACAAGTGACCTCGCAGTCACGTGGGGTGAACTCGATAAAGAAGAAGGTGGCCGTCGACACACACTGTGTGATAGGGAATGGATGTCTATCTTGTTCTGCACATGGTGTCCACAAGTCCCCATGTGATAGCAGCTTTATGACCCAGCATGACCTGATAGATGCTGAGGTAAGATAGGCCTATCATATGCAAAGGTGTGCCATGCCATTAAAAAAAAAAAAAAAAGTCCTTGTCTCATGAGTGCAGGACTTCTCCCTAGAAAATTATTAGCCTTTGTTTCCAGAGTTATACAGACCAGTCTGGACTTTATCATAGCGTGATGTTTTACTATGGAAGGTGAAGTGTCTGAAGAATGGTAATTTGTGCTGATACAGGGAGGAGATGCATTTCTGGTAGTGTTATCATAGTGTTATGCTGGTAGGATTAGGGTAGTATTTTATGTCTGGACATGTGAGGAATATTCTAGAAACCAAGTGTTATTCCAGTAGGGTTATGGTATAGGGTATCTAGTGTCTGTATCTGGAGATGTGAGGAACATTCTGGAGATTTTGGCATTTGTTTTGTTTTCTTACTATCTTATGGTAGGAATTAGTTCTTGACATTATTATTGTACGGTATATTGTTAATAGAAGTGTAGTATTGTGTGAAAAAGTGTGAGTTCTCTCCTAGGATCTAGAATGTGCATTGTTACATCAGAAAATGTGAGTTCTTTATTAGAATATGAGTATTCTGAGCTGTGCTAGTGGGGGAGATTTGGGGGGGGGAGTATATTAAGGTGCCGTCCTGTCTTACTGGCTGTGTGCCGGACAGTTGAGTTTTTAGTCATTTATTCCCCCTTCCAGGGAGTGAGGGGGCTCACTGGTAGAGTACTGGACTTGAGATCACCAGGCCGAGAGTTTGCGCCCTGCCTGGATAGCTGCCTTTGCTGGGAGGGGTAACATTCTCCTGTAACCGTAGCAAGGCTAAATGATCTGTGTAGGTCTAGCCTAGGGGAATAATCTCTCTCTCTCTCTTTTTTTTTAAGTTACCGATGTTTTTTTTTTTTTTTTTTTGCCAGTGAACAGTCAGTGAATCAGTGACAGATTTAGTGAGTCAGTGAGAATAATCATTGAAGAGTGGAGCAGTTAAACAGAGAGTCTGTAAGTGGGAGTCAGTCAGCCAGTGAACTACTACCATAGTAGTGAGTTAAGGACAGAGTTCATGTCGGACAGAAAAGTTGGTGTTTTGCAGTGTGCCAGTACCTCAGCTGTGCTTAGAAGGAATAAAGTGCAGAAGTGTTTATCTGCCTTTGATTAACTGCCTGACCAGTCTACGTATCATTCTTGACATATCAGTGGTGTAACAATTGGTGTCAGGAGTGGAAGGAATCCAATGGTTGTAACGTAACAATTGGTGGCATGTGTGGGACATGTCTTATGGTTAGACCAATATGCACCTTCTCCTCAAGACTAGAAAAGTGCATGTGTTTGGGAGATGAGTGCATTTTTCATCCCCGGATGTTGCAAGATGACTGAACAAGCCGATGGAACGCCTCCCTGTGGTATATAGCTTTCAAAGTTATGCCAGTTCTGAGATGGTGAATGCATGGAAAGTGTGAGTGGCTTTCAAGGTCAAGTTGCAGTCTGGGTGGTTAATGTCATGGGAGGGGTGGGGGATCTAGCCAGATGCCACATTTCTTGTAACTGAGTGGGAGGGAAGGTTTGGAGAGTTGCTCACATCACAGAATCATATCGATTGTTTTTATTATCCCACACTACCCTAGACTCTGAAGTTCGATATGAATAATTACCTGAATAACACTGGAAATGTTTGCAGGTGGATGTTTTTAGTGGGATGACCAAGAATAAATAAGTAGATAATGAAATGACTTTATATAAATTTACACACCGGTATATATTGTATATGTTACCGACAAAGTGAGAAACCCATTTTTGCATAGAATGCCTAAAACTTTAAGACAAGGGGGAGAGTAAACTCCAACCAGGCACATCCCCTGGGTGGCAGATGGGGGAAGCCCTAGAGGAAGTGCCTTTCCTCTAGGGGTGCTCCGAATAACCAATGAGGAGCCATGGACCAAACCGCAAAAAAGGATTGGAGCCCTTACTGTGTACTATCCAAGAAAACCATGGAAAGTTGCACAAGAAGAATACAGATAACAGCGTGAATGGGACCTGAAGCCAAGAAATGGATGCAGCTGCCTTGCTCGGTAGGGATGACCATGCAGGACTGGTGGTTCCAGACCGTCAACAAGCGACTGTCCGAAGAAACACAGAAATAAGATTCGTTACATGGAACGTAAGAACTTTGTATCAAACTGGAAAATTTGAAAATGTGAAACAAAAGATGAAGAGGATAAAAATAGATATCTTAGGAGTTAGTGAGGTGAGGTGGCCAGGTTTGAATAAGCTGAACACAGGTGACGGATGTTTTATATATTCAGGAGGAGGCACAGCAGAAAGAGGTGTGGGTGTAATGCTTGCCAAAAAGATTTCCATGAGTCTAATTGGATATTGGGCGATATCGGATCGAGTGTTCCTAGTTAAACTGAAGGGAAATCCTATTAATGTTAATATTATACAAGTTTTTGCAGCAACAGCTGAAAGCAAAGAAGAAGAAATAGACCAGTTTTATGACAGCCTGAACACAGCAAAGCAACAATGTAAGACTTATGAAATAATAATGATAATGGGAGATGTAAATGCAAAAGTGGGAAGAGGAAGAGTTGGAGATACAGTTGGTCCTTTTTGCCTTGGTGAGAGAAATGAAAGAAGTGATCTATGGACTGACTGGTGTGCAGAAAACAATCAGATGATCGCGAACACTTGGTTCCGATTACACCCAAGGAGATTGTATACTTGGAAGAGCCCTGGAGATAATTATAGAAATCAAATAGATTATATAACAGTAAATAAAAGATACAGAAACTCAATTATAAATTGTAAAACATATCCAGGTGCTGAGTGTGACAGTGACCATAACCCTGTGGTAGCAGTAGTAAGATTAAGATTAAAGAACATGCAGAGGAGAGGAAGAGAACCAAAAATGAATCTGAAGGAACTGAGGAAAGAAGACATAAGAGAATGACACAGTGTTGCAGTCCAAAATAGATACGAAGCACTTGCAGATGAGTGTGACATGAATGAAGTGGAATAGTGGAAATGTTTACAAAGAGCATGTGTGGAAGTAGCTGAGGAAATAATACCAAGGAAAGAAAGACGAGCAAGACGAGTGGATGACGGAAGACATACTTGAGTTGATGGAAGAAAGAAGAAAGTTTAAACATAGTAATGCAGTAAGATACAGAGAAGTCAAAAGAAGATGTTCTGCTGCAAAAGAAAATTGGATAAACGAACAGTGTGATGAGATAGAAGATTTGGCAAATAGGGATGCACAGATGATGTACAAAAGAATGAAAAAACTTACTGGAAGAGGAAAGTTACATAAAGGTGAAGCAATAAGGAAGAAGAATGGTGAGATAGCAATGGAAAAGGAGGAAGTACTCGATAGATGGAAGGAGTATATTGAAGAATTGTTCAAGGATGATAGAGCAAAGCAGTTAGAGCTTGATGTACAAATGACTGGCCCTGCTATTGGTGAGGCTGAAGTAGAGAAAGCTATTAGAAAAATGAAGGCAGGAAAGGCAGTTGGTGAAGATGGTGTGGGAGTGGAGATGTTGCGTGCTCTGGACAGGTTTAGTATTAGAAAGATATCCAGCATTACAAATAAGTTATACAATATTGGAGAACTCAGTGACGTATGTGTAAGTCAATATTTTTCATTATTCCAAAGAAACTGGGAACTCTAGAGTGCAATAAACATAGAACTATAAGTATAATAAGTCAAAGAGTAAAAATAATCTTAAGGATAGTGCTAGAGAATATTAGAGCAAAGATAAAGCATGAGATAGCAGAAGAGCAATATGGTTTTATTGAAGGAAAAGGAACAAGAAATGCTGTATTTATACTAAGGATGTTAAGTGAGAGAAGTATAGAGATGCAGAAAGATATGTATTTGTGTTTTTTAGATTATGAGAAAGCATTTGACTGAGTCAGACATGAAGATTTAATTGATATATTGAAAAGTATTGGAGTAGATGGAAAAGACTTAAGAATTATATACAAGCTATACTGGAATCAGAAAGCGGCAGTAAGAGTGAGAGCAGATCAAGAGTGATTGGATAGATATAAGAAGAGGAGTAAGACAGGGGTGTGTTCTATCTCCAGATCTGTTCTCCCTGTACAACGAGATAATAATGAGATCAGCTAAAGTACGAGAAGGATTTAATATTGGAGGATGAAATATAAATAATATAAGGTACGCAGATGATACAGTACTGATTGCTGACACTCAGGAGAAACTTCAAGATATTTTGACAGTGGTGAAGGAGACGAGTGAAGAAAAAGGTCTGACAGTTAATGTGGATAAAACGGAGGTGATGGTAGTTAGTAAGAAGGCACAAGTCTCTAGGTGCAGTGTAAGAGTGAATGATAAGATGATTAAGCAGGTGAGAAGATTTTGCTACTTGGGAAGCTACATTATGGAAGATGGTAGATGTAACGAAGAAATTAAAAGAAGAATATTTGAAGCAAAGAAGGCATTTCAGAAGATGAGAAATATACTAAGTAACACACACCTTTCAATACGAACAAGAAGAAGAGCAGTTAAAACTTATGTCTGGTCTGTGTTGTTATATGGATGTGAAGCTTGGACTATTAGTAAAAAGATGGAGATAAAGTTGGAAGCTTTTGAAATGTGGTGCTGGTGAAGGCTTTCGAAAATTTCTTGGACAGAGAGAATATCAAATGAAGAAATGTTAAGGAGAATGGATATCAGAAGAGAATTATTGGCACACGTGAGAGGAAGACAGATGAGATTTTTAGGACATGTTATTGAGAAGAGGAAAGATAGAGAACCTGAGTTTAACGGGAAGAGTTCCAGGTAGTAGAGCAAGAGGCAGGCAAAGAGAGAAGTATATGGATGGAATAGTAAGAACAGCAAGTGGAGGATACACAGCTGGACAACTGCTGCAAATGACAAGATAGAGAGGTGTGGCATTCCATGGTTGCAAACGTCTGCAGGGGCACGGCACTTCGGTAAGGTAAGGTATAAAATAACATCATTTGTACACATTTCCTGGGTATTCTGTTGATTTCGGAGTTTGTTTTAGGCAGTATGTGAAACAACCAAACTACTGTACAGTAAACAGGCAAACTGTGAAATCAGTCATTTCTTTTATGTTAGGTTAATTTAGGCTCCTGTTAGGTTAGGCTGGGATAATCTAGGTTAAGGTTAGGTTAAACACGGCCAGTGATAGTCATAGTGTGGGTTGCATCAGCCAGTGACGTATGGCTGTCACGTGTCTGCGTGGGGTGTCGTCATGGTTCACTGAGCATTCCTGCCCCAGTTGAGCTTACCATCTCCCGGTGCTCTTGCTGCACACGTGCTCTGTGTGATTTTTTTATTTTATTTTTATTTTTATTTTTTTTTTTGCCACCTTACCCAGCCCGACCATGCCACCACACTGTGACTGAGGAAGATGTTGAAAAACTCTGACCCAGGAGCAGAAGTTTGATGACATCAAGCAGATGGAGAGAGGAGAACGTAATTGTGCCATTGCTAAGGTGTATCAGGTCAACTACAGGTGTTCCTCCCCTAACGCAGTTTGCTGTAGTGTGATATAGCTCTAACACAACACGACTTTGCGAAATGAAATAAACATTCTAACGCGGACAATGTTAGTGTAACGCGGTAATTTGATCTGGGCGGGCTGTGACGCAGTGGGCAACGAGACAGGAACGAAGAGGAGAGGGAACATCTACAGGAAGAGAGGGAGGCCAGACTAGCAGGTGAACCCAGTAGTGCAGGTTTAAGTCAAATCCTGAGTTGAGCTGAATCTCTCAAGGAGTTCATCCTTGACAGCAACCCTTCCCTTGCAAGAGGTAACGACATGATTAAGCTGATTGTTGAAGCAGTCAGCGTCTACAGTAGTTTGCACACCGACCGAGTAAACCGCCGTAAACAGTCACTGATCACTCGTTAATTCGCCAGACAAGCTGCTGCTGGTCTACAGCAAGAGGATATCCAACAACAGCAGGATGAAGAAGCTGTGGAGGACCTAGAAAGTGATGTATGGAGTGTTGCTAGTGAAATAGACTTTGATGGATTTTAGTGTGTGTTCTCCCCCTCTACCTCATTTCCAGCGACGTGTGTCTGCTCCTCTTCTCACATAAAGTCTATCTGTCTATCTATCTATTGCCAGATGCCATAATCCTGTAAGGGGTGGTCATTTGACTTTGAATTATTTGTTTTACGGGGAGGGGCACTAACCCTACACCAACCCACTTGTTGACACGTAGGGAGCACGTATGGTTTGGTTATATGGTTACCACCCAGCATTGTAAATGGTTTCTTGGCTTACAGGAAGCCATTTGGCTTGTCACTTAACGTAAAGCCACCTGTAAAGGAAAAAAAAGCGATAAGAAGTGACAGGAAAGGTGGGAGAAAAAGGAAGAGAGGAGGGCAGGCACAGAAAAAGAGTTATAAAGGCTAAGGTAGAAGTAGGCAGCACTACATCAAGTGAGTGGATGATGGTCGCCACCACCTACCTGTAAGTACAGTACAATAAAAAATTCCTATATTGACCTAATGTATTTTTTATACCCATATTAACCCGACCAGTCCCCCCAACGTACGATGCATGTCACCACTTTTTTTCACGCTCAGACCCACCGACGTGCATCATACGTCAATTAATTGCAAGGCCCGTCGGTTGCACATTTTTCAAGATTCGCAGGTGATTTTTGGTAGGCATATGTGGGAGACCTTCCTCTACCTGCTGTCAAGCGGGATACTGCCTGGCCCCACCTGACCCCTCCTCCCCCCTTCCCCCCACACTCGGCAATTCACCTGTTAGCAGTAACCTGGCCAGTAAAGACATTTTGCACCTCGGTCTCTCTGGTGACGAAATTCACTATGAAAGTGATTCCTGACTTGGAGAACAAAGAAATAAAGAAGCTAGAGGAAGAAACAAACAGAAGTGATGAGGTGGTAATGTCGTAAAGGAAGGTGCCATATGTTGGTGTTTTTGGTGAGTGAACAATGCTTATATCGCCCATATTATTGTGTGAAAACCAATATAGTCTTGTACTACACATAAATTCGTACCAAATAAATAAATACGTACTTTAAAGTGGCTTGAATTAGTTAACCCTCCCATAGTTCGTTTTCTTTGAAGCCAGGTACCCTGAGAGAGAACGAAAGGTAAGGCCGACTGTCACCTGCAGCAACATTTACAAGATCAGGAGGGCGATTTCTCTATGAATTTTTGATGTTTCTCACCAAAAGCGGAGTTTGAGCCAAAAAAAGACAAGTTGAAAATTGGTTGGGCTCTGAGGGTGGGTTGGATAAAAAAGTGGTTGAGACTGGGTGGGTTAATGCTTTTAGGAGGTTTAAATTGGGGGCATACAAAAATTTTTCACCAAAAGGGGGGACTTTGGGTAGGGGTGTGGAAGGAAATTGGGGTTTTCAAGAGTTCTTGTAACATGATATTTGCCTAACGCGAGGTCGGTGCGGAAGCAAATGCTTGCGTTAGGGAACACCTGTACTTGTACGATCCTGGGGAAGAAGGATGCCATTATGAAGACCGTGTGGGCCTACAGGGGATCTCCCTTGGACCAGAGGATTTGGGAGTCTGGCCCTGTGCTTGTAATGATGGAGAGGTTTTTGGTCATGTACTTGAACCGAAAGGAGAGAGAATTAGTTCCAATTGACTCCATTAACAAAAGGAGGATGGCCTGCCACAAGCTGTCCCGCTCTCCAGGCAGTACTTGAACCGAAAGGAGAGAGAATTAGTTCCAGTCGACTCCATTAACAAAAGGAGGATGGCCTGCCACAAGCTGTCCCGATCTCCAGGCAGATTTAAGGCATCGTGTGGTTGGTTTGGCAGGTTTAAGAAGAGGAAGGACTTGAAAAGAGTACAGGTTGTGGAGAACAAGTGTCAGCAGATGCTGGAGCCAGAGACGTTCATGGATGTCCTAAAGGAAATAATCAGGGATGGGGGTAATACTGCTGAGCAAATTTATAACACAGACGAGATGGGGTTGCGATACAAGAGGATGCCAAGGACTATATATATCTCGGAAGAACACAGGCAAAGCAGGGGTAGGAAAGAAGATAAGGTGAGTATCACTACTTCTGTCTTGCAATGTTGCAGGCCATAAGATGAGGCCATTACTTGTAAGTAAAGTTGAAAAAACATGGTGCTTTAAGCAGCTGAAATACATGAATGAGTCTGGGTATAGGTCAGGAAGTGATAGCTTGTTTTAAGTACCGTTATGAGACAATCGTTTGAGTATCTGAGGGAGGCCACAGACATTTGTGAGGAAGAACATATCCTCCAGGAGGAAGTGCTTGATGGTGACGAGGAGATGGAGGTGTTGTTGTCTGATGAAGTGGTTTTGGATGACCCAGCAAATCCCCAGTCAGGTCCCTCCTGTGTGCCTCAGCCTGACCCAGTGGAACCAGTGCCTGGTCCTTCTCTTGTACCTCATCCTGACCCAGCTGAACCAGTGCCTGGTTTTCTCGTGTGCCTCAGCCTGACCCTTCACAGCATTGCTTTTTAACAGTGACAGCTTTTTGAAAAAGCCATGAAATGAGGAATGTCATCACGAACATTAGTAAGGTGTGGGAGTGGGTGTTGGTGGCAACAATAAATCACGCTTGGCGAAAGCTGGCACCTGAGCTGTGTGCCACTAGAGGTGCAGTCACTACAGGCTGTGGGGCAGGAAGCAGTAAGAGTGTGCAGAGCCGTGCCTGGTTGTGAGGTGGTGCAAGAGGAGGATTTGGTCGAGGTTGTCGAGGACAACACGATGCCCGAGGATGCCATGCAACACATTGACGAGGTGGACAGGGAAATTTGTGAGGCAGAGAAGCAGGGGGATCAGGCTGAGGCACGAACCACGGCACCAGTTATGACCACGGCTCGCATAAATAACATCTTGGCTGGTGCAGAGGCGCTCAAGGAAGCTATCATGGCTTATGAAGTGGATGAGGTTTGGAAGGCTGATACACTGGACACTGTTAAATGCAGTGCGACCATATGAAGAGCTAAAGCAAGAGAAAATACGACTATGTCACCAAACTCTACTCACCTGGTACTTTCGTCCTCAACAGACACCAGAGCAGCAAAAGCCAGAGGAAGATGCTATATCTGTGGATTCTCTTGACTTTGAGGGGTTTTTGCAGGAGGCAGAAGAGTTGCAGCAGAGAATTGTGGATGTACAGGATTTACCTTCTTCCTCAGATGAGGACTCTATGGAGCTGGCTCGGCAAGAGGACCGTGCTGGGGACCAGTAGGAGTCCTGCCCTGCCACGGAACCCCACTCCTTCTCCCCTCAGCAAGTCCACAACTTCGTCCATTCAAGGTGAGGAATCCTTCAGTGTTTGTATGTAATGAAGTCATTATTAGGTAGGTAAATGTCCTGGTAAATATCCCTTAAAATTGCTCCAAAAGGTGAACTTGGGGCTGGCTTGGGTAAAACCCTTTAACATGTAAATATATGGCCTTATAACACGGAAATCTCATAAAGCGGGACCTTCAGGGTACAATATCCACGCATTATGTGAGTGGTGACTGTATGAGCATGATTCATGCAAAGAGAATATAAAATCACAAAAAATAAAGACCAAAACAAAGATACGGACATTTGTCAGTATTAAAAATCCGTGCTTGCATTGAAAGATTTCAGTTTCATTCACCACAGACACCAGGTGGCAGCATTGTCAGTATGTAAACAGGGTTGGGTTTGTCCTCAAGTCTTGGTTGCATGTTAATTATCAGTATGATTCATGCAAAGAGAATATAAAAAAAAAAAGATCAAAAAGTTACATACTTGTTCATCCTAAAAGTCCATGCATGCATTGAGGACTTCCAGTTAAATTCACCAGCAGACACCAAGTGGCAGCACTGACAGTACATAAACAAGAGTTGTGGCTGACCTTGAAGTTGTTCCTAAATCATCAGAGTCAGCATTCAAGTGCATCCTCTTTTTCACAATTTATTAACAGATCTAGTTTAATTAAATGTTTTTTTTTTCTTTTATTGTATATTCTAACAGTGATAGACAGTTTATAGGATGGCTACCTGTATATGTGGTTGTTTTGAGTAGAGCCACGGTTAACTCCAGTCTAACCTCATGACATTCATCTTTGAAGATGCATGAGGGCTTATCAGTGTATTTTTTAGGGGAAAAAAGTGTCTTAAATGCTGCAAAAGACAGTATTGCCCTCATACTCATTTGTAATCAACCTACTTTCTCTATGAAATGCATGTTTCACACAATTATGTTCATTCCCTCCCAAAATTCAAATACTGTATCCTTTCCCCTCCCGCCTTCCTCACACCATACATGCATTTCCCACTCATCCCTTCTTATCCTTGAGCTGCTGCTCCCAGATGATCATTTAAGTTACCTCCTAAAAGTATGCCCCTTGCCACTTACCATTTGTATCAAGTCTTCCCAGAATCTATCTTTTTCTACATCATTCTAAACCAGCCTGTGGAGCATATATCAGTATACTGCAAATGAACTTGTGAGCTTACAAAAAAAAATTTTCACCACTGGACCATAATCCTTTTGTCACTATTGTTGCATTCATGACATAATCCACCCATTTTTCCTCAACCAGCACACCAACCACTCTGTATGTCTACACTTCCCTGCCAAAATACCTACAGTCCTTCCTGGCAATCATTCTGGCTGATCCTAACTTCCTGTACACAGCCAACATCCTCTTGCCTCCTACCGAAAGCCTCAACTACTTCCCCTGCTCTACCTTTCAAACTGCCCACATTCCATGATGTCACTCAGAACCCCTTGGGTGATTTAATTTTGTCTGGCTTGCTTTGCCTTTTTTCAGTTTTTGTCATAAGTCGGTAAAATAAAATAAAAGAGGAGACAGACCACAGACCCTGCTCACCAGCACAGCCCCAAGTCCAGACATGGGAATTGGGACCCATGGCCCACCAGCTGTGGCCAGTGGCTTTGGAACACCCTGCCAGGACAGCTGCAGGGACACCCTCCAAGTGTGCCTCGGCACTGTAGTTGCACCACCATTATACAATTACTGATAGAGCAACCTCCTGGGATGCAACTCCTGGGTTCAGGGCACTCTTTATTGGGCGGAAGCAGCAGCCTTGGAACTGCATTGCCTTGTACTTTCTGGCACAGATCCGTCATGATATGGGCATGTAAAAAGAATGGACATGAATTGGTTGCCAAAGAGTGTATGAAAGTGATATAGAGGGCAGTGTTGGTAGAGGCAGACCTTAGATGATTTGGAAGAAAAGGGTGAAACAGTACATTGAAGGAAGAATAGGAAGAGGATGTGGAGTGTTTGAATGAGGGAGAAAATTGTGTAGGGATATGGTGCAGTGAATTATTGTACTTTTTTTTTTTCCCCCAAGAGAAAATGAAGGGAGGAAGGAAAAACAAAGGAAATAAAGAATAACAAGTCTATGTGCTTAAAGGCATCCTCCATTCATAAAATATTTATAACAACTGGATTTAAATAAAAGTGGATTAATTGTTTGTGGGAAGCAACTCCCAGGAAGTGAATTTCAGAGAGTAATAGTTCTAGGGATAAATGAATTTTGATAAGCAGAGGTTCTGCATTGCAGGGGAGAGAGTGTAGGTTCATGGGTGCTCTCAGTGGCCCAAGTATTTCGGGAGAAAATGTGCAGGGGAAGCACAATTGAAGCACGTTCGTCAGAGCACTTACGGTATAAATATCAGTAAAATAATGCTAAAGATGCAGCATCTCTACGTACTGATAATGGAGGAGGGTCCTGCTTAATGGCAGGATTATTGATTAATCTAATGGCTTTATTTTGAATTTTGTCCAACTGCCTCAGTGCAACTGAATGTACTGAATTGGCAGTCATTTACCATATTTGCACTTTTAATAGCAAAATATTGTATTTTCAATGGACTGGTTGATGGTCGTGTACAAGTTACATAAAGTAATAAAATGGCCACTTGTAATCATTGGAATATCATTATTTTTTCCCTCCCATTTAATATTTATGAAAAAAAATAGACAGTCAAAGTTGGAGATTATTGTACCTTGTGCAAAAAGTGCACCCTCACTGTGATGTCACAAACCCTACCAGGGCCGCCACTCACAACAATGTCTGGGAATCATACTTCAGTATC
>JAGKTI010030752.1:553-12309 GCA_018397915.1 Birgus latro
AAATAAAAGTGTGGGGGGAGGGGTGATGCAGGGTGGACAATGATAATTTCAACTCACCCGTTCTCGCAACACGGAAAATCACCTGGCGGAGCGTCATATATAAACCATCTTCTACTGAACTTTTCTCCTTTAATGACCCTCAGTGTAAATCATAGGCATAATACCCTTGTTCTACAGGAAGACTGGGACTTAGTAAACCCTGACTGTCAATAGGTATAAACATATACCTCCCCTTCCTCTTACTCACATTACCCAGCGTGACCTCGTCCCTTCCTTTATTCATCTGATAACGCTCCCACACATCTGACAACAACCTGTCCCTGTACCACGACTTAGTATGACCTATCGCCCTCATCTCCTTCTCCGCCGGGCCTTCCACCATCCTGAAGAGGAGGCCACCGAGAGCAGTGTATCCAGCGAAGATGAGGAACAGGAAGACGTGGGTGAAGCCTCGTCGGGAGAAACTGGGAGGGGAGAGAGTGAGGTTAGGTTAGGTTAGGTTAGGTTAAATGATAAACTTTTTACACTCGCATGGGCAAAGCCCGGAGTGTGTAATGTTTTGCTACTGTGGCCTACCGTAACCTAACCCAATCTAACCTAACCTAACTGAACCTAGCTTCAGTCTCTTCCCTACTAGTTTCTCTCGATGAGGCTTCACCCATATCTGCTTGTTCCTCATCTTCTTCGGGTACACTGCGCTTGGTGATCTCATCTTGATGGTGGCGGGAGCACGGTGGGGAAGCTGAATCAATCGGTGAAGACGTGCAGGGACAGGTTATCGTCCAGACTGCGAGAACATTACCAGGCGTTTAGAACGGATGACCAACACCTAGTGGATGATGTGAGGAGGAGGAGGAGGAGGAGGAGGAGGGAGAGGAGGAGGATGGGGTGGTGGTGGTGGTGGTTTAGATTTTCACTCATCGACAGTCAGTATCATGTGATCTTTAATGATGTTGGTATACTTGCTACAGGCTCATCTGAAACGTGAACCTAGTTGACTGCAGGATTAACCTGCCTATCTCCTGCAATCCAACATTCTCCTTCTGGGTGACATGGAGGGAGCTGAGGGACGTTTGTGCAACCAACTGACAATTATATATATGCTTAGGTTACTGCCTATCGACTGCACGTGGGTCATGAAGGCAGTCAGTCAGTATCTGCTGAGACCCAATCTTCGCCTAGAATAAGGAGAAAGTGACTTAACCTACAGCTGAGAGGTGCGGTCGTGGATGGAGTGGCAGCAGGTTTAGGCTTGCCCCCCTGGAATTTGGGTGACGTCATTTTTATTCTTTTGCCTACAGACGATTTTATTCGACTTATGGAAGGTCTCTTAGAAATGAAAGGGTTTACTACTCATCTCCAGCCCTCCAGTTCAAAAGAATCGTCAGGAGATGGCTAGAATAAAATGAAAAAAGTCGTTCCCGAGATCAGTGAGTTTGACATGTGATGACTAAGGGCACATGGAATAATGTGAAGGCCTCTCGTATTGAAGGCGTTTGCTAAAGTTAAGTGTAAGTCCTCCATCGCGACGCAAGCCCCCACAGCACCCATGACCGCTCCTACGACATTTTTTGCTTCTTCTTTCCCAAGGGTAAGAAGGCAAACTTTGTAAATACTGTCTGCCTCAATGATTCTCTCACAGTCAATAGAAAAAAAAATGTAGGCATATTCTCGACTATGAAGTCAACGGCCTTGGGGCGGCTAAGCCTGAAACAGTTTTTCGTTCATCTGTTCGCACCGTACGGGCCGCACATACAGACCGGTTTTGGCAATTTACGTGTCAAATAGATCCTCTCAAGCTGACCATGTTCCACCGTCTTAGTGGTCGATACTCAGGTCAACCCGAAGATCGCTGCAGAAAAGAAAAACAAAACTAAGTCAATCAAATGGGAATCCTCGCGACGTCATAAGTGCATCATAGCCTCCCAGCCAACCAGCGATCAAAATTCACCTCCAACTGTGCTCATCCGCCCTCCATACAAACATTTGAATACTTTGGAGAGAGAGAGAGAGAGAGAAAACGTTTACGCAAAGGGATTAACCTGCACCTAAGTACTCCCTGGTGAAAGGTTCACACAGTGCAACAGAGTGGTTGGAAAACCTGAAATCAGCGCATGGCAAACAATCTGTTGCACATGGCAAGGATCATGTGAAACCATCTTCGCGATCCTGCACGGCACCAAGCAGCTCGTATATACATGGTCACCTTAATGACCCTAACCCTAAATATGAATAATTTTTTCTTACTCTAAGAGAAGATTGGGGCTATGTTAATACTGACTGTCGATAGGATTAAGTAAACCATCTTTCTCTTATCCTGGAGAAAGACTGGGACTAAGGAAATATATGCGCTTATAGGCGTATATACATAAACTTCGTCCTTCTCTTACTCACATCATCTCACGTGGTCTTGTTCAGCTGTTCCTGGCTTTTGTCGCGGTACATACGAGACAGCACTCGAGGCGGAGGGCTTAACACCCGATAATGCTCGGAACCTAACTCCCTCCTTCGACTCTTACTCACTTTATCCCACGTCGTCTTGCTAAGCTCCTGCTTAAACTCGTTCAACTGCCCCGACACGTTCTTCAACAACCGTTCTATGAACGTCTCCAGGGGGAGTCTCGCATTTATCCTCTCTTTCTCCGCCGAGCCCTCCACTATCACGAAGAGGAGCCCCCCAAGCGCGGTGTACCCAACGAAGATGAGGAACAGGAAGATGTGCGTGAAGCCTCGCTGAGACAAACTGGGAGAGGGAGAGACTGAGGTTAGGTTAGGTTTGGTTAGGCTATGCTATGCTATGCTATGTTATGCTATGCTATGTAGGCTAGCCTATGCCAGGCCAGACCATACTAGGCTAGGTTAGGTCAGGTCTGGTTCGGTTGTTACGTTAGATGAGTAACGAATTTTAACCCCAAGGTAATATAATTTTGCTTCCCGTTCCGAGAAGGGGTTATTCAAGGCTCCCTACCGTAGCCACACATTTGGTAGCGCTGTGTTAGGCTGTCAGGATAAGTTAGTTTAAATTAGGTTAGGTTAGGCTGGGTTGCATCAGGCTTGGGTGGATAGGGTAAGGTTTCATTAAGCTAGAATTGGGTTAGATAAAGTTTGGCCAAATTGGGCTTGAGGAGACTGTCAGTTTAGGTCACAATCGCGCTCGCACGCAGGCATGTACACCCACCCAAGAGCGCGCGCGCGCACACACACACACACACACACACACATACACACACACACACACACAGTTTCTTTCCAAACTGCAGAATTATCCGTGTTGCTGTTGTGGCCCCGGTCTCATATGGATGTGATCCAAGTGGACTGCAGGCTGAATCTGCCCTTCTCCAACAACATCGTCCTTTAGGGGGGTAGGGAGGGAGTTTACAGCACACGTCCCTGCTACTTACATTGAAATCTTCTCTGAGGCGAAAATCATGAACTTCTCTCCGCAGCTGAGGCTCGACTTGGCCTGTTCCATGGCCGCCTTCGCCGTCTTGGAGGTCTGTGAGGCCACCCACTGACTCGCATCCTTCATCTGACCCGACACCACCACCGTCTTGTCCTTTACCTGAGGCCACAGAAGGGAAAAAGAAAGTGTCAGAAAAAGGGGTATATGCGAGGTATTGCAAGGGCACTAAAAAGGGTGAAAAATAAGTGTCTGCAAAGGGGTACGTAAAAGAAAAGAGAGAAAAAAAAGTGAAAAACTACTGTCAGAAAAATGAGATAAGGAAGTTTTAGTAAAGGCACATAAAAAAGTTAAAAAAGAAAGGGTGTCAGAAAAAGGGACAACCTATACAGAGAACGGGGAACATAAAAAAGGCGAGTGGGAAAAAAAAAGGAACATTTGAAGAAAGATACGTACACGTGATGATTAGCACGTAACAGGAAGGGAAGCATGTGAATCAGAAAAAGGGGGAGGAGGAGGAGGAGGAATAAACCTACTTGAAAACGATAAATAATGAAACAGCGAACAATAACGTCAGAAAATCCAAGGAGGCGCTATTCTCAGCCTAACACGTTTTCAGAATATTACCTGATATTTTCACAATTGCTGGACTAAAAACCAGGGCGATATTACCTTCGAGAATTGTACAATGGCGTAATTTCGATCTAGTTTTCATTCGCATAATTATGGATTTCTAACGCAGTATTCTGAAAAGTTGTCTGGCTTCGAATATCGCATGACTGCATTTCAAAAGGCATCATTCAGTGTGTCTTTAGTGATCGTATGGAGGTGAATCGATATAATGCCAGGAATAGCAGAAGGCCATCCACAGCGGGATTAGAGACAAACAGACAGACGGACAGATAATGATACAGATGGGGTAGATAGACAGATGAATAGATAGACAGATAGAGACACGAAGGATGGATGGATATGAGAGAGAGAGAAAAAAAAATACAAGGGATACGGCAAACAAGCACAGGGATAAAACTAAAGATAACTAAAAAAAAAAAAAAATACATGCTCACAATACCCGCAAACTGTTCAAGCAGAGTTATACTAAACTTATGTCTATTGTGAAGAGGGTCCAAGTGGGGCCCAAAATGTTGTATCCGCGCAATAAAACACAATTATAATACGTGGTTAAACTTCTTCCATTAACAAAACACAGAAACGAAGCGGGCCACAAGAGCTAAGAAGAAAATAGGAACCGTGCAGTAATGTATAACAGCGACATAACAGGGAATAACAGGCATAACAGTAAAATAACCTAATAACATACTGGAGATACTTGCTACTTAAATCTAAAGCTAGTCTACTACAGATACTACTTACTTATATCTAAAGCTGCTATAATACTGATACTTGTGAATATATCTAAAACTTACAAATATTTACTTAAGTACAAACATGCAAATATAGAGGACATAATTATATACTCACCGAGGTGAAAAATTGCGTAAACTCGAAATTATATATTACGCAAATCAAGGGTCTTACTTACGCACATTTAAAAAACTAACTTACGCACGTCACACAAACACCTTGATCCCGTCACTACGATGGCGCCTTAAGAAAATTATATCCGTGCTACCGGCAGACATTATTATTATTATTATTATTATTATTATTATTATTATTATTAAGATTAAACTCTGATACCTCCTCTCATGAAGGGGTTAATGAACGCAACAGCTGACTAAAATCGTCTGGTGGTAGCAAGAATATAAGATAAATGACGTCATGTTTTTTTTTTTTTAACACAAGGCCAAGCATCCCGAAAAACCAAAAAAAATTATGTTAAAATAAGTGAAAAAGTAGCACACCATATATGTCGGAAGGAAGCATGCACATCACCTTACTGCCATATGGTCCTATTTCGGAAATCTCTTAACGCCTCTTCCTTAGCGAATTATTCCGCACGTTACACCCTCATATGCACTTGTATGTTATTCCTGCAATCTTCATTTATATCAAAGTGACATAAACAGCATAAAGGAATGTGCTAAGGCGTAAAATGCAAAAATGAAGCGCCAAGGAAGAGTCAATGCGAGGACACTAGGTTGACGGTCACAACAGAGTATCTTCGTGGGCTTAGGAGGCACTCAAGACGTCCTCTCTTGCTGATCTGCATCTACAATTCTGTACCCTAACTTTCCGACGGCGAGAGGAGTCCCAACTTTTTTTTTTTTTTTTGGCTCCCCCCTGACATGGGTGTGGTTTCTCGTTTTCTATAGGTTACTGGTGACTACTGTAGTTTGCAATTAACGGTCGTAATATCTACATAGGTTAAATTACGATTAGGGAACTGCTTCAAGTGCCCTCCGAAAATGTGGCAAGTACTTCGCTACTTTTAAATAATTTTCAGACAAACTGGTAAGCTACACTAATGAAATGCCAAACGAAGATATCAACTGGCCGAGAGATGTGCTGGGGGGACTCCTTGGCCCACGAGAATACGGGCCGCCATGCCAAGTGTCCATCTTGCATTAGCATATAAAAAGGAGGATGTCCCGGGGAGCTGCAGCCAGAAGTGAAGATGGTTCTGCGTACTGGTGCTGAGCTGCGGCGGACGAAGGCGAGTGGGTGAGTGAAGGAGGGTGAGAATGTTTATCTTTAGACTCGCTGTACAGTCCTACACACGAAGAGAGAATGAAAGAAAGAAAGAAAACAAATCCATCATAACATCTCAGAGCCACAGACATAAATCTTAATAAAGTAAAATTTCAGCGAAGTAAAACGGCTAATAACGTGATATTATCATGCCTATCTTACCTGCGTGTGAAGAACAAATAATTGAATCCCGTACGACACGCGTGTACTAGTATGTAAAAATAGTCGACTAAGTGTGAACTTGTCTGTTCAACACAAATACTACCGGTACTACTGGTACTAGTACTATTACTGCGTTAACCTTTAATGATACACATACATGTACCGTACACCATATGATCATAAACATCGTACCCTTTTTCTCACCTAGGGGTGGTAAGGTATAAATATGAGTATACTATTATGATAATTTAACATACATAACACCATAGTCACCATATATAAATGAAGCACACCCCTGCAACACCTAGGGGCACCATGCAACACAAGCAACATGACTACACTAACACCGACACAAAACACCCCAATACACCGACATACACAGTAGTTTTCTGCATCACTAGAACAGTTACTTATCTAGTTTTTGTCATGCTGAATATATGCAGGAAGGCATCAGAATGAAAAGAGGTTCTAGATTATAATGGAGTGCTTAGTATTATGGAAGAATGGGCAGAGGGGCGGAGGAATGCTGGGGGAGGTTAAGGGAGAGGGGAGAATGATGGTGGAGAGGGGAGGAAAACAATGGAGAAGGGAGGGAAGGTGGGGTGATGAAGGGAAGAGTGGGAAGTGAGAGCAGACGAAATGTGTACATGTATGAAGCTTTCTGCTCGCCCACTACCCTTTACCTCTGTTTACTTCTGCTGTCTCTATCTGTATCTCTACTTTCATCTCTGTTTCTACATCTACTTCCACCTCTGTCTTTACTATGCTGGATTAACAGACGCAGAATATGATGGAATGGACTAAAGAACGTACTGTCATCCATATGTGGGTGATTCTCCACCTGTGTCCACGACGTCACATTCAGGCGTCTATGGATTCAGCAACAAGGGGAAGAGGAGGGAAAGGCGAACGGACATTTGTATGCGAATGTGTGTGTGTGTGTGTGTGTGTGTGTGAAAGAAAGAGAGAGAGAGAGAGAGAGGGGCAAAGGCAGGAACGAGAGGGGAAAAAGATAATTAAACGTGTGTGATAAAATGTCTACCCCACAGTGAAGGGGAGTCAAGGGTGAGACACACAAACACACCAC
Organism: Birgus latro; assembly: GCA_018397915.1. Taxonomy (NCBI): domain Eukaryota; kingdom Metazoa; phylum Arthropoda; class Malacostraca; order Decapoda; family Coenobitidae; genus Birgus; species Birgus latro. The sequence continues at coordinate 7,855 of JAGKTI010030752.1, forward strand.
ACTCACTTCCCCCGACCATGACGCACTGCTTAACGTTACGACACAAAGGTCACTATGAACAGAACTACCACGACAGCCGGTGGAACACATGCTATGTTAACCCTCTTACTACCACTGGCCATTTACATATTTATTTCTGACTACCGATGGACAAATTTAGCCAGATTATGAATGATTACTAGACCTCAGGTGGTTTAGTGTACGGCACAACAAAACACAGTCAGATCTATGACGACAGTTACTAGAATTATTATGTACAACACGACAAAGTACGGCCAGATTACGACACAAACGACTAGAACTAGAGAGTGTAGGATTTAATTTTATCCGCCCGTTGACAGGTGGCGGAAGCTGTGCTATGCTATATCTGTTACTGGGAGTACGGTCTCTACTCGTACCTACACTCACTCTCTCATACAACTACGACACCAACAAAGCGATAGTAAGGTACAGAGATATAGAACAGAGAAACACAGTAAGAGGAGCGACAACCACCACTGCGGGGATCTAAATCTAGGAAACTATGACCTGAACATCGAACTACGACAACAGGCATGACTTATGAACCGCGGCTGAGGACCATTTTAGTCGTAGCCTCCATGTCGCCCCGCAGCCGCTGTCCCGTCTCCATGGTCGAGTTCACCACCTGAGATAGGGCAGGGCAGGGCAGGGGAATACAGGGGCGAGGGAAGGAAGAGCAGGCAGGGCAGGACAGGGTAGAGTAGAGATGAGGTGGGGTGAGACAGGGCAGGGCAAGATAGGGCAAGGAAGGGCAGGGTAAGGCAGGGCAAAAAAGAGAAACATGGGACGATAATAATTAAGGGTAATATAAGAGGAAATATTCGCACGATATATTTTTTTCATTGGCTTCATAAAGAAAATGAAAATTGTATTCAACGTCAGTGTTTAAAGCCTGTATTATTATTTATGGCTTAAGGATAATTAAGGGCTGAATTTTAAAAATAAATTAGTATATCGTTTCATATTACTAAAAGTATATGAAGGAGGTTAGTATATTCTGTTTAATGCACGTTTTTTTTTTTAATTATAAAGCAAAAATCAGACTATAGAGACAAAGGCACATTCAATTATGAAGTGAAAATTAATTACTATGACTCAGAGACAAGGTAGCGTTATACAAATACATTCTGACTACTTTACTGTCAAGGACAGACTAAGAAGTGGAAACATTCTTCATTAGGGCATCTGGGACGTTAGATGCAAGGGACGCTGTTGACGTAGAGCACAAACATGGATGGAAGTGATATCTGTCACGGACAAATTCAAGCAACAGAAGTCGAATTACTGTTTTGTTACACCTACATCCATAGATTAAACCACCAACTGAAGCATAGAGCAAAGAATGATTATCCAGGGATCTTTTCAAATATTTCAAAGCCAAATCGCCAACACCTGGAAGAGGCAACTATATGCAGCGGTGACCTTTGGTATCGGATCACAGGTCTTTGACGCCAGCAGCGTGAAAATCCAGTTTACTGAAGAACATAATGAACAAGAAACACCGAAGGCGACTCATTTGTTAGAGACACGCTAAAAACACCGAAGGCCCCGAAGGACCTGTTAGATAGAAATGGAGTGCCAAATGACACAGAAATGGCAATCGTGACAGGAAGCGGCGTGACAAGGCTGGAGTGACGACAGTTGAGGAGGTGGGGGTGTGGACCTTTCTGGCGGTGGGCTGGACCTCGTGGCACAGGTGTGTGGGCAGGCACTGCGCCGCCTGGCCGTCAGCACGCCTCTCACACATGGCTACGGCGACGGGCGCGGCCATGGGGGGTGTAGGGTCAGGTGAGGAGACAGGTGTGGAAGCAGGACAAGTGTTCGGGAGTGCAGGGAAGATGTGTGTTGGACCAGGGCAGGTGTGTGTGGGGGCAGGTGAACAGATGGGTGTGGGTGGAGGTGTGATGACTATAGGTGGAGGCGGAGGAGTACTGACCACAGTGGGAAGTGTAGGAAGCAGAGAAGAGGTATATACAGGCAAAAAAGAAGTGATCACTAGTGAAAGTGATGTTACCTCAGAAGAAAGTGACGGGGTGGCAAGAGGTGATGGTGAGACAGGCTGTGGGGTGGAAGGTGGTGATGGTGAGGCAGGTGGAGGGGTGGAAGGTGGTGATGGTGAGGCAGGTGGAGGAGTGGAAGGTGGGGATGGTGAGACAGGTGGAGGGGTGGAAGGTGGTGATGGTGAGACAGGTGGAGGGGTGGAAGGTGGTGATGGTAAGGCAGGCGGAGGGGTGGAAGGTGGTGATGGTGAGGCAGGTGGAGAGGTAGAAGGTGGTGATGGTGGGGCAGGTGGAGGAGTGGAAGGAGGTGATGGTGAGAAAGGTGATGAGGTGAATGAAGGTGAGGGAGTGGAATGAGGAGTCTGTGAGATATGTATAAGAGGAGGGGTGGAAGGTGGTGATGGTGGGGTGGATCGGGTGGAAGGAGTAGGTGAACTTGAGGTAGGTGTAGGTGGAGGAGTGGAAAGAGGTGAAGGAGGAGATGATGAGGTGGGTGAAGGTGCATTTGAGGGAGGTGGAGGGGTGGATGGAGATGATGAGGTGGGTGGAGATGTAGGAATGGAAGGAGGTGGAGGTGAAGGAGGTGGTAATGTGGACGGAGGTGAAGTTGAGGTAGGTGGAGGAACTGAGGGTGATAATGAGGTAGGTGGAGTAGGGGTGCAAGGAGGCGATGGTGAGGTAGGTGGAGTTGGGGTGGAAGGAGGTGAAGGTGAGGTAGGTGGAGGAGTAGGGGTGGAAGGAGGTGATGGTGAGGTAGGTGGAGGGAAGGAGGGTGGTGAGGGTAAGGCACGTGGAGGGATGGATGGAAAAGATGAGGTAGGTGCACACATGGAGGGAGGTGGAGGGGTGGAAGGAGGTGAAGGAGAGGTACGAGTATGTGAAGGTGGAGGGGTGGAAGGGGGTGACGGTGAGATAGGTGGAGGGGTGGATGGATGTGGAGGTAAGGTAGATGAAGTGGAAAGGGGTGGAGGTAAGGTAGGTGGAGGTGTGGAGGGGGGTGATGGTGAGGTTGTTGGTGGTGGTAAGGTGGAAGGACGCCTGTGTGGAGGAGGAGAATTTGAAGGACGAAGGGAGAAAGTGGGAACAGAATGAGACGCACGAGTGGATGTGGACAAGATGGTGGAGGATGGAAGTGGAGTGAGAATACGTACCCTGGGTGGACGCCTAGGGGAAGATTTTGCAGGGAGGAGTACACGGTGGGTCATGGAGGGCGGAGGTGGAAGAGGTGGAGGGGAAAAGGAAAGTGGAGGGTGTGGAGGGGGCGAGGTTACGGGAGACGGTCGACCTGAGAAGGTGGATAGGGATGTGGAAGGTGGAGATGGATGGGTGGAGAAGGTGGATGACTTGGAGGAAATGGGGGTGGTGGTAGGATGTGGAACAGGAAGTGGAGAAGGCGATCTGACCAGGATGGGTGGACAGTGAGACTTGCTTGTGGAGTAATGTGGATGAAAGGAGGGAGTGGATGATTTGGTGGTGATTATGGAGGCAAAGGATAGTGGAACGGGTAACGGTGGAGGTGATTTTATGAGTGGATGAGATGGTAGAGTGGAGGGAGTAGGTGGAGTGGAGGGAGTGGATGATTTGCCTGTTGTCCCTGAGGTAGTGGCGAGTGGAGTATGTGGAGATAGGAGTGATGTTGCCAGTGGAACAAGTGCAGTGGATGTCTTTGCTTGTGGCATAGGTGAAGGGGTGGAAGAAACCAGTGGAAGATGATGTGGAGAAATGGATGGAGTGGATGAGTTGCTGATGACGGTCGTGGACGTGGTCTGTGGAACGGATAGTGGATGGGACAACTCCGTAAGTGGAAGAGGAGGAGGAGGAGACATTTTTTCAAGTGGAAGAAGAGGTGGAACGGCAGGTGCAAGTGGAACAGGTGGAGTGGAGGTTTCTGTAGGTAATTCAAGTGGTGAGGTGGACGAAACTGATGGAAGAGGTCGTGAATTGGAGGAAACTAGTGAAACTGGAGGAGGAGTGGGAGTGGAGGTTTCTGCATGTGGAACAGGTGGAATGGAAGTTCCTGTAAGCAACTCATGTGGTGGAGTGGATAAAGAGAGTGGATCAGCAAGTAAAGGATGCGTTTCTGGAAGTGGAACAGGATGTGGAATTGAAGAATCTAGTGGAACAGGTGGTGGAGTGGATCCTTTAGCTGGTGGAACAGGAGGCGGTGGTGGGGGAGGGGACGTAGGTGGAACAGTGGTAAGTGCAGAGGACTGTTCCGCACAGGTGGAGGCCACGACTGGAAGAGGCGACGGTGGATCAGGAGAGGCGGCAGCAGGTGCGGGTGGAACAATTGGTGGAGAGGAGAAGGACTGCGGTGGTTGTGGTGGTGGTGGTGGTGGTGGTGGGGCCAGTGAAAAGTCCCGTCACAATTAAAATGGAAGAACAATCAAGGGAGGCTCAAAATTCAACACCATTTACAGTCACACATGCGATA
>JAGKTI010030753.1:0-12308 GCA_018397915.1 Birgus latro
ACCCTCATTCACTTCCACCAACACTCATTCCACTCTCACTCACCTCATCCAGAACTCTCTCCCTCCATCACTTCCACTCACCCAACCCTCGTTCTCTTTCCCTCACTAATCCTCAAACTCAATTACTCTCACCCTCATTCGCCCCACCCTCACTCTCAACTTCACTCATCCCAAACCTCACTCACCTCACCTTCACTCACACCCATCCTCATTCACTTTATCCTCACTCACCCCCACCCTCATTCACCGTCATCCTTACCCACTCCACCCTCATTCGCCCCCGCTATCGCTCACCCCCCCCCCCAATCATCCTAACCCAACCCTTACCCACTCCAGCCCTCACCTACTCCTGCCCCCACCCACTCCCACACTCACTGTGGTTGGTGGCGGTATCCATCATTCACTCAGCTGATGTAGTGCTACCTACTACTTCCATCATGTCTGTCATCCCTTTCCTTTGTCTGTCCTCATCTCTTCCTATTTCTTTCATCCTTCCTGTCACTATTTATTATTCTGCTTTCCACTTCAGGTGGCTCTGTACTAAGTGACAAACCAAATAGTTTCCTGTAACTCTGGAGACCATTCACAGTGCTGGGCGGTAACCATATAGCCCAATAACGGGGTGACGGGGATTCCGTTATGGTGTCAATTAACTGGGTGAAGGGACGCAAATGCGGAGTCCACCCAGAAACCAAACATCCACAGTAGTTCCTGCTCCTCGTTATGGCGAGAAGCTGGCATCCACTTGGGAACTTCAGTTCGCTGCACGGGACAGCCACGCAGGAAAGGTTGCTTTCTTGCGGTTGATGGGTCTGCTCGATCAGACAGACTGCGGTAGCACAACAATAGCTCTCATTGTCAACCATCTCCAGTCCCACCCATACCCACCCCTGCCCTCGCCCACTCTCCACCCTTACTCATCCCACCCCCACCCTTACCTATCCTCTCCCTCGCTCGCCCTCACCCACACCCCCCCATTCTAAACCTCTCTCCGGCTAAGACGCTCTCTCGCAGCCTCGCTCATTTAATTCCATTCTCTTCAACTTCCTTCATCAAGGCTATCCTCTTAAGTCTTATCGAAACTTACCTAGTTGTAGCCGCTTTCTGTAAAATTGGACCTTTTCTTAGTCTTGTATAGGCTGCCCAAGGATGCTTCCGTAAATCTGTCTTTCGTATATCGAGGTTAACCCATTAGACGGACAAAATATCTACGGTTTCACCCAGTGAAAGGTCTTTCCAACTGGGGTGGTTAGTTATAACTTTGATTTACCGCTTAAGTATTAAGAAACCTCGTCCAAGGTGGATGTAATCGATTGATGGTAGCGTGATTAAGATGAAAAATATGTCAGCATAGTGCTTTGAAAATGGACGATAGTAGAAAATAGTAGAGACTCATTAGAAAAGAGATTAATGTAACTTAGCTATAATAGGGTGCCTGGGTACTGAAGGAAATAATGCAGTGAAAGAGAAAGAATGGCAAGAGAACAACACTGCCGAGAAGAGATGTAAATATATAAGGAACAGAGGGCTATACGAAAGGAATTATATAGATATAAGGCGGTATCAGGGTAAAAAAGGGAAAGGATATAAAGAATGGGGCACACAACAAAGGAAAGTTGAATGTACAATACTTGGGAAGCAAGAAGTGACACAACAAAAAGAGAGAGACAGAAAAGGAAGCAAGGAAATGTGTTAAAAAAATAAAAATAAATGTAAGCCCATAGAAATAAAGGAGGATCAATGTATATATAAATGAACGCCATGGGAATCAGAAGGGGAACATTAAGGAGGAGAAAGGAGAGAAGAATGTAAGTATAAGAGAATATTGTAAAAAGCGAGGTAAGAAAATATAAAAAGATAAAATAAAGAGAAGGAGAGAAACAAAACATGACGTGAAGGTATGCAAAGGAAAGAAGCCGGAAATGAGAAAACAGATATTACAAATCAATAAAGAAAATGAGAGGGTGGGAGGTCAAGGAGGGATAAATTTAATAATAAAATGAAAAATGACAAAAAAGTTAAGAGGGAGGAAATATTCTGTGATAACTAGAATAAGAAGAGGAGCAAAGGTACAAGAGATATAATTCTAAAAAAAATGAGACTACATGAGGAGAAAAGGGATATAATTCTAGAAAAAATATAGAAACACCAAACAGCAGTAGCGAATGCAGGAAAATGAGAGTAGTATGAGAGAGGAGGAAAAATGCCTGACAGAAAGAATAGGAAGAGGGGCACAAAAGAGATGAGAGGGCATTATAAGACAGAAACTTGAGAAAAAAGGAAAAATGTATAAAAGAAAAAAGAAACGTCGGAATGAGCGATGGATGCGGGTGTAACAGTATACCATTACAGGGACCACCTATATTTGACATTTTTAGTCAACTGACATCATTTTCGCTTTACCATTCCTTTATTCGACAATTTTGTTCAACTTTTTTTTTTGTGTGTGTGAGAGAAGAAACCAAAGGCCAGAACCCTGCGAGATTGAGCCCTCCAAGATTTAAAAAAACAAGATGACAGAGATCCGAATTCAAAATCAGCTCATTTCGAGATTCCTGGACACTGAATTTAAAAGGCTGGAGGTCATAGGCAGTAGGAAATACAAACTGAGAATGACAGCACCAGAGCTGATCCGTTGCACAGATGAAGGTCTGGGAGTAATGGTTAACTCTTGCATTAGAGAGCTGGATAAAAAAGGATGAGAATTTGTTGCTAGACGGGTGCTATGTGCCGCCGTAGTGGTGGAGGGATCCAAGTAGGCAGTTCAGAGGAGCAGTGGCAATTGAAGTAACGACAGAAAAGAGATAAAGATGCAACAGTACGGTGAAAAGACAAAGGTTGAATGAAGCCAGTAAGTAAAGGAGAGTTAATGAAACGAAATGACTTTGACTCCACTATGTTGAGAAGAGCCATAAGTGGGAAGCCTTGCCACACATGAGAGTTGTACTCTGCACAGGGGTGAATAAAACCTGTGTACAACTGTGCAGGGGTAATCAAGGCATGAAGTCAGCTTGACGCACGGAATCTCTTGCAAGCAGATTATACAAAAAAAGGTAATATGATCTTTCGAAGATAAACCTTGGGAGAATGAAACCCCAAGTATGTTTAAAGATGATGCAGGATGGAGTTGGATATCGTTAAAAATTAAAAGATACACCATCAGAAGATTTTGACTGGTTGAAAGATTTAAGAACTGAGTTTGTGGTGCATTAAAAACAACAGGTTTATATTTACCCCACTCAGAGATATGAGCCAAGTCAGACATTAGGTGTACCATAGCCTCATCTCTTTTATTGAAGTTATTGCTGAGATAGATGCTGTAGTAAGGTGATGGGTGGAGACATCAGCGTATGACTGGATAGGGTCACATGTACAGCTTACAAGGTCATTCATTAATAGAAAGAAAAGAGTTGGTGATAGAATAGAGCCCTGAGGAACACCACCATTGATAACTGTAGGAGAAGACTGGTGGCCGTCTACAACAGCGGCTCTAGAACAACCAGAAAGGAGGCTAGAGATGAAGTTACAGATAGAAGGATAGAAACCATGAGAGGGTAGTTTGGAAAGTGCAGTGGCAAAGCTTTCGCCAAAGTCTCGAAAAGAGGGTGACCAGGATTCTGAAAGGTAGGTGAGAAAGTCGCCAACGGAGCGTCCCTGGTAAAACCGATACTAGCAATGAGAAGGAAGCTTGTAGCAAGTAAGGTGCTTTAATTTTTTTTTTTAAAGAATAGATTAAAAAACTTTGGAGTACAGTATGTTAAAGCAAATGGGCAATAATCAGAGGGCTAGGAAAGGTCACTCATCTTTGGACCAGGCTGAAAGAGAGTACACTTTCATCAAGAAGGAAAGGTAAAAGTTGACAGGCAAGGGCGAAAGAGTTTACCTATGCAGGACTAACGTCTTTTGTTCCCCTGCTTGCCTCATATCTCAGCGACAGAAAAATAAGAGTAAAAGTTGATGTATATTCCGATTTCCACCCAATTAATGCCGGCATGCCACAGGGATCAGTTCTGGCACCAACCTTGTTCCTGGTTCATATTAACGATCTCTTATCTGTTACCCACAGTCCCATCCATTCATATGCAGATGACTCAACACTTCACAGTTCGTTCACACTATGCACCCATTTACAAAGCCTGATATCTCCAGTTCTCAACTCATCACAGCCATATCCATAACTCAAGACTTATCTCTGATCAGTGAATGGGGACAAAACAACCTTGTCTCATTTAATGCTAGTAAAACCAAATATATACAATTTACTAATAGACAGATATTGCCTGATTCATATATTTATTACCTTTAATGCTACTAATATTCCCGTCTTCAAAAGTATTGAAATTCTCGGCGTCTCACTTAACAGTGCCCTCAGCTGGACCTCTCATGTCAGATCACTTGCTAAAATCGCCTCAAAGAAACTTGGATTATTATACAGAGTCCGTAATTTCTTCACTGACGAGTAGATAGCCTTAATTTACAAGAGTCATGTGCGCTCTCACTTGAATACTGCTCACCCTTGTGGAATGGATGTGGAGAGGGTGCATTAAAACAACTAGACAAAATTCAGAAGAAAGCTGTTGGAATTATTAATAACCCTTCTATTACAAACAATTTACCTCCCCTGAGAGTAAGGAGGAATGTTGCCTACCTTGCATTGTTTTACAGATATTTTTATGGCAAATGCTCAGACGAAGTTGCATCCATTGTGCCACCTCTCCATGCCTTCCCTCGTGCTCCACGGGCATCTGGCACCGCTAATGACTGGACTGTCACACAACCATATTGCAGAACTTCCGCCAATCAGAATTCGTTTATTCCCCGAACTGCATCTCTCTGGAACTCGCTTCCCCAGAGTTGTTTCCCTCCAAACTTCAACCTACAACTGTTCAAGTCCAACTGTTACAGATATTTCATGAATGGAGGACACCAGTAATCTAGTGTATGGATTTTTTTTTATTCATTTGTTTTTCCTTCTTCTGTTCTGTTATTTCCAAAAAACAAAACAAAACAAAAAAAAACTATGCCAGTACACCCATGGTGTCTCATAGAAACAAGTACTTGAAATATTGCTGATTCATGATATGATTGTATGGCTATTATTGTATAACCTATATACATAAGTATCAGTTACATAGCTACAATGACCACACTTGCGATTCCTGCAATTAAGTTATAGTTGTTACAGTTATGTACTACAAACACTAGCATTACTACAGTTATGTTACAGTGGCTACAGTTATGTAACTACAAACACTAGCATTACTACAATTATGATACAGTGGCTACAGTTATGTAACTACAAACAGTAGCATTACTGCAATTAGATTACAATTGCTACAGTGATGTAACTATAATATTACTGCAACCACAATTATGTAACAGTTACACTAACAAAAAGTAACAACAATTTTATTGCAACCACAATTATGTAAAGCTGCATTAACAAGATGTAACTACAATTTTATTGCAACCACAATTATGTAAAGCTGCATTAACAAGATGTAACTACAATTTTATTGCAACCACAGTTATTTAACAATTGCATTAAGAAGATGTAACTACAATTTTATTACGACCTGCATTAACACAATGCTATGTTAGAGCCACATTTGCATAACAGTTGCATTTACACAATGTAACTACAATTGCATTAACACGATGTAACTGCAATTATGTTACAATATTATCACACTTATGTTACTTATACTGTATTATGTATTTCACTTAACTATCTTACAGGTTGATTGTAATGTGTATATAATATGCATTAATAAGTTATGACAATATTTACTGTCGTTGGTACGACAGCTTTGCTTGACCAAGCGATATGTAGGCACTGTAAAGGCACGAGTATGTCTCATATCACAATGTGCAGGTTGTAGTGTCTGCTGGAGACATACACAGCTTCTCACTAGGAATGTCATTCCACATAATGTATATCCACAATCTTATTGTTTCAGACTAATCAAGACTGTCAAACACCTCTGATCATGTGCCAGAAACATGACCGACACACTTACGCGCGCACATACATACGCCACACACTTTAGCCGGAAGCTAGAGGGGGATATAAGTCCGATATCACATTTAGGAAGGGAAAAGAACCAAAGAGAGAGCCAGAGAGAAGGGGTTAGGAAGAGCCCGAGAATACGATCCAGGAAAGAAAGGGTGGAGATAGGGTCAGCTAGGAAGTTTTGCCGTCACGCTACGTTAAGCTGTAAATCACACTTCGATATAACCGTGCACAATAAACTCCATAACGCAGCAGTGCTGTGTAACTTACCTCGCTTATGACATACAAAGGGGTGAAGGTGAAAAAGAAAGAGAGAGACTTGCCTATTCACTCTAGTCGACAACACGCCATTTTACTAAGCAGGGGCAAGTTCGACCCATACGACGCCTCACGACTTTATACTGGCGGTGCTCCGACGATCTGCAACCAGCCTCCCAGTCTCTCTACGTCTATCTACGGCGACTCTCATCGATATTGGCAGCAACGGTGAACAACGGTAAACTACGATAACAGCTCATCGATATTGGCGGCAGCAGTGAACAACGGCAAACTACGATAAACTGCTCCCATCGATATTGGTGGCGAGCGGCGAAAACGAACCAACTACAATCAATCTACGGCCAACGATACTATGGAAAAGCATCATTAAGAGGACACTGTAGAAAACTGTACAAAAAGAGAGGTGATAAAAACGAAAGGAAATTCAGTTTCCCAAACAGAGTAGTTGATGAGTGGAATGCACTACTGAAAGAAATAGTGTGTGCCAAAACAATTTATAAATATAATCACGTATGATAAAAATGGTTCAAAACTCGGGACACTACGAGCTTGACACATTCTTGTAAAGATACAGTTAGGTAATTAAGTAAGGTAAGAACACACACACACACACACACACACACACACACACACACACATAGAAGAAAATCGAGTTATATAAAAGTTAGTAAATCCAGAGAGTTTTCAAACGTTTTCTGTCAAATGGTGAAAAATATATCTCTATACACAGAATGCATTATACTGGACTGTAATTCAGAACTAACATCTGAAAGTCATTTTAAAATGTAACAAGCTTCTAATTCCCAGCAAAGCGTTCATGACTGTACTGCATAATACACAAGTCTTATTTCTTTTTCCTCAGCCATATTACGGAGGATACAGCTATAGTGCAACATAGGTATAAATTTTTATTTATCTCTTACAAATTAGCCCCTTTAATCAGATAATCTATTTCTTTTACTTGTCTGCTATCTTCGACCGATTTTATTAAACATAAGAGTATTACAGTTAGAGGCTTTAGATCCAGCGTTAAGTAACACGTTCTCTACTAGCGTAGTCCAATATGCTGAAAAGATCGTGTGGTAGCCCCCCGCCCCCCTCAAAAAAAAAATCGTTAATGGGGTAAACAGTAGATATTGTATCGCCCATAACGGTTTTCTTTTTTGGATGGTGACCCTTCTCAGTTTTCTTTGCCTCCTTCGGCTAGATATTAGTAAATGGGGAACCACATTATTCCATTAACCATATCTCTGACAACCAGGGTAGATGCCGTAGCCATAGGGCCGCTTTATCAAATCTGGGATTGCGAAAGGGAAGGCAAAAAGGCAAACCCCAATCAATATCGAAACAGATAATGGAAAATACCGGTACAAGTTTTACCTACTGCCTTTTTACATATTGTTTGATGAAGAACTGAGTACTGGAAGACCATTTCCTGTCCTCACAGTTATTCAAAGCTTGACTTCAGTTAAGTAAGGGTTTGTTTACACCTTCACATACTAATTTTTCATAATAAAGACAACAGTCTCCATTCCAACAGCCAGGATCGAAACTACCAATATCAGTGTCTGTCTTCCTCCGTACTCTTTTCTGCCACATCCTCACCTTGACCATCCCAGTTCCCTCCGATATTACCCCATCTCCTTACAACGTCTGACATGCTGTCTAGAGACCAAACCTCTTATCCTCCAAGAAATTGTCTTCTCCTCCCAGTTTGTTTCTCATTCTTGTCCTTCAGGAATATCTTGATTCTTTCTTCTACCCCATGTATTCAGTACTTCCATCCCTATTAATACTGTTATAATTTCTATATTTTCTGATACTGCTGTTGATTCTTCTTTTCCTCTCTCTGTTTCTTCTCATCGTCTTCTCTCTCTCTCTCTCTCTCTCTCTCTCTCTCTCTCTCTCATTTTCCATTATTTCTCCTTTTTCGTTTTTTTTTGTCTCTTCCTAATTGTTCCATTCCTCGTCCTCCAGCTTCTTCCTTTCCTTTTCTTCCATGCAATTTCTCTCTTTTCCTTCATTGTCTCTTTCTTCTTTTCCTTGGCTGGTTTGAAATTTCTTCCTTCACCTTCTTCATTATTCTGCTTCAGTGGATTCCCTATTTCGGTATTGTCGTTACAAACACGTTCTTTAATTCAGCGAAACTATCTGCCTTCTTTAAAATATCTCTGGTTTTATGCCCCTTTCCCTCACCACCCTACTTATCTGTCTTGATTGTTTTTCTTTGGATATTTATCTTCCTGACTTCAGTATCTTTCAAAATTCAGCATGTTAACTGCAGCAGAGTCATCCTTGCTCCACTCTCTCTCTCTCTCTCTCTCTCTCTCGTTTCACTGACTTCCTTGTCTCACTGTTTTCCTTACTTCAGTGTTTTCCTTGCTTAATATTCTTTGCTTCAATAATTCCGTGTTTTAATTTTCTTTTCTTAAGTTTCTACCTTAATTCTCTTTCCTTCTTCAGTCTCTGTCTACATTTTTCCAATCTCCTACATGCTTCAGAATCTACTTTACTTCTGTGCCTTCCTTGCTGTAGTGTCATTTTGCTTCAGTGTCTTCCCTGATTTAATATTCCTTGATTAAGCCTCTACTCTGCTACTCTCTTTTGTTTGCGTCAGTGTCTTCATTGTTTCAGTGGCTTCCTTGCTTCAGTGTCTTCTTTGCATCGCTGGCTTTCTTTAACATATGCCTTGTTTTAGTGTCCTCATTGCTACAATGTCCTCCTAGCTTCAGTTCCTTCAGCGGTCCAGTGTGTTGTATACCTAGCTCCTCGTATACTTTTTTAACTGTGTTATTAAGATGAAATAAATTTTTTACCACAAAGCCATCATTTATTGAATTATCTGATTCAACACTGGTACTGATGAAGTTCCTTAAAGTTAAATATTATACTTCCAGTTCGAAAACTCTCTCCAGACTTATCTTCATCTGGCAAGACTATAATAATAAATCCATCATCTGCCTAAATTTCTTTATAAGTTCCCCATTTATTTCTTCATTCATTCTTTTCTAAATCCCAATCTTTATCTTGTGTTTATCTTCTTCCTTCATGTTATTGTCATCTTTCATCTTCTTTTAGTTCTATTCTTTTCCCTCCCTCGTAAACAGCCTCTTTAATAATCTGTGCTCTGTACCCTCCTATCTTTTGTTTCTCCATACACACACACACACACACACACACACACACACACACACACAAACACACACAAACACACACACACACACACACACACACACACACATTCGGAAATAGCCTATCCTTAACGTTTTTCTCAGCAACTACGAGAAGCGACCAAGCCAAGCCAAGCCGGGTGCCGTGAACAAGGCTAAAAAAGTGATAAGCCTCTTCCAATCCGTTGGAAGCATTTTTCTCCCAGGATCCGCTCGCTCCGGCCCAAGCGCTATTACGGCAGAGTTACGGCAGGGGACAGCACTTTCTAGACAATACTTGCCTTGCAGGATGAACAGAATAGGATGAAGCCTGTGACTTTTTCATGAGGTGCTTATTTATGTAAGTACGATCAGAGTACTAGGGAATAAATCAATGCACCAGTATTTTGCACAGGAAAAGTTGACACATTGCACAATCAAATGACACTATGTAATATTTGTGACTTTTATTTTCAATGTAAACTATAGAAATTTCAACATTCAAATACGGTCCTGTGGAAACTGGAAAATATGGATTTATGTGTATTTTTCCGGAAAGAAAAGTAGTTTTAAGCAACTATATGTGAGACACATTATCTGGGGTAATAAGACGAGAAGTGAGTGGGCCCCCAACAAACTTCACACACGATCATACAGGAATTATCATCATCATCATCATCATCGTCATCATCATCATCATCATCATCATCATCATCATCATCACCATTATTATTATTATTATTATTATTATCATTATTATTATTATTATTATTATTATTATCAGCAGCAGCATTATAATTATTATTTTCCGAAAAACTGTTACAATGCCATTCATATGCGACCGTTCTATTGACCTACTCCTACTGCAGCCTTCATCCCAAGGACGTCATTCACATCTTATTCTTGCTGTCTCCAGACGACTTTTTTTTTTTTTTTTTACTGCAGGTGCTACATATAGTCCATTATTAAGCGCTTCACTGCTAAACGAGATACTTATGTTGAATAGAGTCGACTTAAGGTATCAGAAATAAACTAATAGTTTATCAGACTGAAGCGTTAACAAATATAAAAAATAGTTTCCTCACTCACATTCCATTAGCCTACTCATGGTCGGGACTGAGCCACAAGATATTTAAGTATCAATATCTAAAACAAGCATTTTTCACTTTCTACATAAGTATAATTCATCTTTCCTTTGACGTGTTATATCTAAAACTTAAACATATTCTGATGTCGTGTCGTGGTGCTGGATGGACTAGGAGAAAAAATATTTCCTGGGAATTCAAGGTAAAGGGTAATCTATGATATATTTCGTTGTTTATAGGCCCGACCTTTCTCACTCGGAACCAAACTTCTTACTGCACACAGTCACATCCTCTTCCTTTCTCACCCGACAATGTAGCACATAGTTTCACCTTTTTGATACCCAACGTCGGAGTACCGGGGTGTATTGTACAATTCGTGTGTGTGTGTGTGTGTGTGTGTGTGTGTGTGTGGTGTGTGTGTGTGTGTGTGTGTGTGTTAGAATGTACACAGCATAACTAATAGCTTAAATCCGATTTAGGCCGTAGCCTACTTGGTGGAGGTGTTGAGGGTCAACCAAGGATGACCTCATTCGATTCTGAGATTAATCGTCAAAGATCAAGGTCACAGTACAAGGTCGAAGACTTTTCTATATCTCAAACAGTTCTGATTCGTTCTGCAGCGAATTTTGTGGAAGAATTCGGGGTGAAGTGGTACGATTTTGAAAACAATACGCCAGAGGTTAAGGACATAGGTCAAAGCCCACTCAGAAAGTTATGATCCAATTGGGGAAAAAACATGATGGTGTGACTGAGGGTCTGGAAAAGGGAAAAAAAAGTATTTCAATTATGAGAACACTCAAAAATCAAGGTCACAGGTCAGTGTCAATGGTTCGGCCTTTAGCCTAGTTGTAAGTTGAGGTTGTGGCACTCTCCCAGTGCTTCTTTTTGATGTGATCAGCGCTGAGCATCGACTAAACAGTCCGTTCCATGAGGCCTAACAACCCTCCTACGTACAACACAGTTAACTTTTCACCACTTCGACGCTAATGCCAACCCTCCGCATTGAACATGCTGGAGTTGTCATACCCAGAATTAGTGTAACTAATCTTATGAGGGAGATGGTTTTAAAATCATGTCTGTTTTAAAGGAATCCAAGTGATCAAAAACGATCCGAGATGATTCACAGTGGTACAGGCAACAATCTACTCAGACCACTTGCCTATCACCCTCCACTGCACCCACCCTCAGCCTGCAGGTTTACAGTGTGCCAGTCACTAGGTGGGAATGCTGGTGCTGTACCTAACTAGGTGCTTACTGCGTTGTGTGGGGCAGCAGCAGTGCGAGTATCTTACACCATCACACGATTCACGGTCTGCTGGACCTCCACTTGCGTGGAAGTTGAAGGCCTAGCAAATTCATAAGTGACTCGCATGAGAGGGTAGTTGTCGAACGATAAGGATTCAACTGATGACCGAGTTATCAACAACTGATACATCTTAGAAGGTAATACTAATTTTCATGATATGCTGTACATTCCTCTGAATCATGCGATTCCAAAGAAAAAAGGATACATCTTAATCCGTTAGCACTTAACACTCCTAAACTTCTTCATTTCTGTAACATTCGCGGCCTTTCCTCTAACTTTCGCTTTGTTGAACACCACCTCTTCTCCTCTAAACCTCACCTTCTCTTCCTCTCTCAGACTCAGCTGTCTGAGGCAACTGACAGCAAACCCTTTTCTGTATCCTCCTACTTTCTCTATTCTCATTTCAAAGCCAAAGGTGGCTGTTGCGTATATGTACGCAACGATCTATCTTGCTCTCGTATTCCTGAACTTGATTC
>JAGKTI010030754.1:0-12308 GCA_018397915.1 Birgus latro
CGGTGCGGCTAGTGTGTTCGTGAGTTGGTTGGCGGTGGGCTGGCAGCATAGCTATTGTTCTAAGTGTACATACAGTACAGTATTTGAAGTTTTTATAATTGTTATACCCATAATGTTCTTTCTAAATGCTAAAAACTTAGAAAAGGGGTCTGCATTAATATTAGGACATCAAGCTTTAATCACACGGCGAGCGGTGTGTGTGCTCGTGCTTCGGTTCGTGGTGAGCTGGCGAGGTAACTATTTTTCCTCCACACCATTTCCCCTCAACGTCATTTTCCCTAAGTCCCTGATATACTGCTCAATGGTGACGAGTGATAAGTGAAATATACAGACAGAGTGATCGTATTTGTCTGTAAGACTGTAAAAATTTAAGGTGTATAAAGTGTACAGTACAGTATTTGAAAAATTCTTAAAATTAAGTACAGCACACACACATTAAGTTATACCCATAATGTTCTTTCTAAATGCTAAAAAATTAGAAAAGGGGTCTGCATTAAGACATCGAGCTTTAATCACACGGCGAGCAGTGTGTGTGTTCGTGCTTCGGTTTGTGGTGAGCTGGCAACGTAACTCTTTTTCCTCCACATCATTTCTCCCCAACGTCATTTTCCCTAAGTCCCTGATATAGTGCTCGATGGTGATGAGTGATAAGTGAAATATACAGACAGAGTGATCATATTTGTTTGTAAGATTGTAAAAATTAAGGTGTATAAAGTGTACTTGAAAAATGCTTAAAATTAAGTACACCACATGTGTACACACACACGGTATGGGCTACACCTCCGATTCCCATCCACAATTCACCTCTTGTCAGTGAAGACAATTGGGACAGTGATTCACTGTTCCTTGATGATGAGCCTAAAGATAATGGGAAATGATTTTAAAGGATTTGCTCTGAAGAATCCTTCATCAGGTGCTGAATGATAACACCAGGCAAGGTGGGGGTGCAGAGATAGCCAAGGGAGTGTGAATGGTAATGTGTGTGTGTGTGTGTGTGTGTGTGTGTGTGTGTGTCCAAGCCTTGCTTAAATTTTAGTGTGTCATGCAATAAATTATTTACAGTGGAATTTGAGAAAAAAATAAGAGGCAAATGAGATATTACCATGAGTCAAAATAGACTGGTGCAGATGAAGCAGGATGGTGGACATGATGCTTTTAATAAGCGAAAATATCTTATTTTGTGTGTTATATATGGCCATTATCGAGTCTAGACCTTGCTAAAACTATACTGTGTAATGCAACGAATTATTTTTAGTGGAATTTTAGAAAAGTTAAGAAGTAAAAATAGAAGGAACTGGTGGGGTGATGCAAGATGGTGGCCATGACACTTCATGTATGAAAAATACCTTCCTGTGAGTGTTACAATGGCCTTTATCGAGTAAAAACCTTACAAAAACTGTACTGTGTTATGCAATAAATTATTTATAGTGGCCTTTGAAAAAGTTAAGAGGCAAATGAGTTAATGCCCCGATTTAGAAGGAAATGGTGGAATGAAGTAGGGTTGTGGCCATGACTCTTTTCATGTATGAAAATATCTTAGCAGGGGGAAATCCCTATTTCCCTATGTCGCTTTTTTCGGAATGACTTTGGCCCCAATTAGTCCGTTCTAGCGAGGTTTTACTGTAGTTAATAAACCATGCACTCAATGTACAGTAGGTGATAAAGCAGTCACTAATTTCAAAAGGGTTATGGGAAGTAGAAAATGAAGCAGGGTAGATACTAATAATGCTCATCACAGGTCCAGTAAGCAATAAAAACAACACAAGAGACTTGGGAATTACACTGTAATATATAACCACCCTGTCTTGTGTGATAATACAACCAGGACTTACTGTTCCTAACTGTAATGTACAGCCATGAGCAAAAGTATGTCAACAATCCTCTTCCAGCACTGTCTTGCATTGCCTAAATTTATATTATTCCTAAAAATGACAGAAAGCAACCTTCCTTCCTTATACTCTTTTTTGCTGGTTCTACAAAGACTCTTTTCATGCAATGACATAGATATGACTGAGTAATGGAGCTGCCTGGTTATACTATTGTCTCACTATCCCCCCAAAAGGAGGATAGTGGACTAGGAATCAAGGGCAATGTTAATCTGCAGTCCAACAGGGTCAATCAAATGTACCTGAGGTTGCAACTACTACTCCTTCATAACATTATCACAAAGTAGTTCATGTAACACTTTCCACTGTTAAAGCTGGAAAAGAAGAGTCTACATCCTTTTGCTTATGCTCAAGACAGGAGTTTTGGTACACATAATACTGTATAGTCTGCGGCATTGTACAAGTGTCAAATTGTCTGTACCCTTACTGGTTTATCGTTTACTTGAACACGACAAAGATCCCTAACTCCTTTTATCTCAGTTGATGGCAGGATGTACTCAGAATGGAAGTCTGATCTGACTACTAACCAAAGATATTCATTCCTACCATATATCAAAGTTTCAATGAATTTTATGTAACCATGACATAGTAATCAATCTATGAGTGACTCAGTTCTGTCTGACAAAAGCAAACTGACTATCCTGTGCTGTATATTACTATTTCCCATCATCCACCCATTTAAACGGTACTAACTTCTGGTTGCTCTACAATGAGTGACAAAATAAGTGGCTCCTTTTAGCCCAGGATATTACTGATGACACTGGGTGGTAACATTCTACCAAACAGACACATAGGTATAGTAAGTTGAGGTGGTCCAACTGGATGTGGCCCATAAGGGATTATATAAGTGAACTGCTTAGTCCCGGGCCTCTTGCAAAAGAGGAAACAAAAAATTGGTTAATGAATGGGTGGCTGTAAACAGGTTGTCCAGCATCCCATACATGTGAACACTATGTGCAGCATCCAGTTTACAAAAACAAGGGTGAAAGCCCTTCATTTTGTGTGTGTGTGTGTGTGTGTGTGTGTACTGAGAAAGTGATTTACCCCCTCCCCCCCCACTCATTAGCCAATCAACTCAAGACCCCACTGGGAGCATAGGGGCCTGGGGCCATGCTACAAAGTCTGGAAGAGTGACCAGCCAGAGTCATCCACAATACAATTCAACAAGTTTTTGTTATCTGACAAACATGGCTTTACTGGGCCTTTTGCTATTTTAGATACAATATCATTCTTACTGCCATCACAAAATCTGAATAAGTACTTTATGTCATACCTGAGGGTCATTCCTACAATATGCTCATGATGATCATTGGTCACACTTTCTCCGATATCTGTTTATGTTAAGTACATGTGTTTGACTGTCTTGGTACAGTTGCATTTTTTTATGGGAAAATATGGTCAATAACAGACAGAAAGGGTTTGACTAAACATTGCCAAAGGTTGTAAACAATGTACAATGCCTACATCCTAGGTATGGAACATCAGCACCAGGAAATGAAGCAGAAAGTTCAATGGAAGATCTTAAAGAGGTAAGATTGGGGTGGGGTGGAGGGGCATAGTGAATGCAGTGTGCTAAATACAGTTTGCTATTCTGAGTGCTTGAAATAACTGGGAAAGCCACAGACTATATTAAAAAATAATAATAATAAACATCCTGTCTACTGTACATATGTCAACAAAAACAACAATAATAATAATAGTAATAATCATCATAGAAACATTCACATTTAAAAATCATTGCATTGTTTAATAACTGATAATCATCATAGAAACATTCACATTTAAAATTCATTGTTGTGTTTAATAATAGAAATAATCACAGAAACATTCACATTTAAAATTCATTGCAGTGTCTAATAATAATCACAGAAACATACACATTTAAAATTCATTGCAGTGTTTTCTATGTGGCACAGGAAACTTGTAAAGGAATGATGTTAGGAATTCTCCTGAACCACTTAGAATAGCTACAAACCATTTTCATTGAAGTAACTCCATATGATTTTCTTCAACTGAGAGAATCATTAGCAGTGAAAGGCATTAAACAATATGGAAGTAATCCATCATCTGATACCATACTACTGTGCCTGAGGAACTTTATCTATCCACCTGATTATATAAAAACCATCAATCTATCTACCTACCTACCTACAATTTACCTATCAATCTATTTACTTATCTCTACCTACCATTTATCAATTCATCTATTTATCTAAAGGTATTTATCTACAGTATATCTATGTATCTCACCAAAGAGAAATACTAGCCGTCAGAGGCATAACCTACAATCTGAAGTACTATAACTTATCTATCCATCTATCAAAACATTCTACCTATATATCTCTCAGCTTATCTATCTTATCTTACCAGCTTATCTATCCTTACTTACCACATAGTACCTACCTACCTACCTCCCTGCAGGCCACTGGGTTTAACATTCAGAAGCCCAGTATTGCAACTACTACTGTATGTCTGGTATGGTATCCAAAATGCTGAGTGTCCACCAATTTAAAATGACTGGTTACTGACTTCATAGATGCAGTCATAAGCAAGGATGCCTGGTAGTCTAGTGCAGGGGTTCTCAAACTAGGGGTATGCAGAGGGTTTCTAGGGGGTACTTTAGAATATAGAATTCACATATAATAATGTTACTAATATAATTCACGATATGATGATATGATTATTTGAGACCTGAGAAACTAATTCCCTTAACAAATGGATATCATTCACACCCAGGCATAAAACTATAGTAATTTTAAAACACTATGTTTACTCTGGTACATTTTAAAATTCAGTTCAGGCATATTCTTGTAACTGTGTTAATACTTATTTCCTCGAGAAACTAAAGAAGTATTTCCCATTTTAGTAATTTTAAAACTCCTAGTGTGACTTCCTTCCATAATGAATTAGTGCTAATGAAGCGCCAGTCTGTATTCAACCCTGCAATAATCAGGTACAGACAGGGTGAGTTATAAGAAAACATTTGACAAACTCTGGTCTAATCGGTTATTGCACTCCCACTGGATCTGACTCATAGGGATTTACATCTCTGTGGCTGGGGTTTACTGGTTTACTACTCACTTGATGCAACTCAAAGAGCAACTGGTCACTCACCTTAAATATTAGGACTGGGTTGCCTAGCCCCAGGCCCCTAAACTCTCAACAGAGCAATTATTTGGAAGATGGATAAATAGTTACCTCTTCTAACATTAATAGGATTTCTCCTTACACTAAGGGGAAACTGTAAGCTCAAGAAGTGACAAGTCAAACCTACTTTAATTAGACCTTTCCTAGCCTTCCCTAACCAAACTTTCTCTACCCTAATGCAACTTAAGCTAAATAACTTAACCTAATAAAGCCTAACTTAAGTGTTCTAACAACATTTTATATCACTCTTCCCAATACCAGTTCCTTGACACAGTCT
Organism: Birgus latro; assembly: GCA_018397915.1. Classification (NCBI taxonomy): domain Eukaryota; kingdom Metazoa; phylum Arthropoda; class Malacostraca; order Decapoda; family Coenobitidae; genus Birgus; species Birgus latro. The sequence continues at coordinate 5,311 of JAGKTI010030754.1, forward strand.
AATTTGGAGTTGCCAATCAATGGTCTTAACCTGCGTATAAGCTCCTTAAAAATAACTAAATATCTAGCTAACTAACTTCCATTTTTTAATGACCCCAGGCTCCAATTACTCACCCACAGCTGAATACAACCATCTGGTGTTAGTTGGAATGGAATAAAGACAGTTGCTCTCCCACTTATGATCTTTTCATAAGACTAATATTGAGTACTCAATGAATTAAGATTGTACTTAGCCAAGTGGTTAACGTTGCTGCTATGAATCTACCAGCCTGATTGTGCCAGGTTTTGAATCCTGATGCCGGCAGCTGGCACCATACAACTAAGGTGTCCATCAACCCTTTGTGGTTTTGTATGTAATATGAGTACTATTGAATCAATGAAGGAAGGTGACTGACAACATAGTAGAGTGGCCTTGTGTACCAAAGTGGATGAATAATCCACCACAGGGTCAAAGGCCTAAATATGTAGGTATGCACTGCAACTATCATAAGCATCACTGACTGTCAATGTCATTATCATTAGACTTAACTTTTTTTTTTTCCCCCACTAAAGAATGGTGTAACAAGCATTCAATATAAATTTTTTAAGTAGGGGAGCAACTGTTAATATACTGTGTCCCCTTCAACTTGGCTTAATATCCTATGGAAATGATGAACAGACAAAGGCATGTCCTATTCTGCAGTAGAGCAAAAGAGAATAGGCTGCTGATGGATATAAATCTCCGTCAAGGAAAAAAGATAGGATGGATTACTCACAAGTTGCTATACAGTTGAAAACGGAGGTGATGGTATTGGAAGTTGCTGAGGCTGCAGTGGTGATTAGGTGGTAGTGTCTGCTGCTGCAAGTCAGACAGCCAAGCAGACCACTAACCACAGGTAAGCAACTAGTGGTGCAGTCTTGTCAGCACTGCACACTCCCTGTAAAAAATTAACAAGTTTTTAGGAGGCGTTCTCAAGTCTGGATGCAGGTTAACCTGACTATGTATAAATTACATACAGCCCACAATTAACCCCCTTAACACATTTTTTTTTTTTTTCAAACTCATCAGACTGGCTCAACTGTCTGGTTATATAAATGTCCCTGTCCCCCAAAAGGAAGATGATGGTCTGGCAAAGGGCAACTTCAGCCCAAGGTCAACTGAGTTTTGAATGAGCCTGAGGCCACATCCATTACTGTAAATTGGGGAAAATTGGCAAAGCTACTTCATAGAAGAAACAGAAATTTAATACACTATTTTTCTTTTACTAAGGACCTCCATCCTCTCTCTCAATCTATCTGCCAAACAATGTATAAATCCATCCATCCATCCACCTAAATAAAATGAATTAAAAATAAATAAATAAAATGGAGTTGCCACTAAACAACCCCATATAACCCATTTATTATTTTCATCCTAGTTTTGTTGCAGATATAGTGCTGAAGGTGTTTGGTTTTGTTCCATTTATAAAGGCTCCAATATGCTTCCATGAGTTGGCCATTGTTACCTAATGGCAGCTCTCCATGCTGCTTGACCTCTGGCAGCCTCCCTATTCTGCCCTTTATCCCTGGGGTTACACTCTATGACTTTGTCCCAGGTCATTTTTAAGGTCTGCCTCTGGCAACCCTCTCCCCAACATTAACACTTTTCACCTTCTGTACCCAACTGTCATCCTCCATCCTCTTGCATGATCTCTGGCAGCCTCCCTATTCAGTCCCTTATCTCTGAGGTCACGCTCTCCACATACCAGGTCTTTTCTTCGGTCTGCTTCTTGCACCCCTACCCCCCATGTTCTCACTTCTCACATTCCACACCTTTTTTTTTTTTTTTTTTTAAATAATGTGTCCGACTCTGAGCATAGGCTTCATAACCTGCTATCAAAACCCAGCAGTCCTCCTACATACCATACACCTCTAAATGTCACCACATTGGTGCTAACACCCACCATCCATATTGAATACAGGCTAGGGCTGTCTCATACAGGACTGGTGTATTGGTATTAGCGGGGGTAATTTTACGGCATGTCGGTGGGTCTTCTGGTAGATCAATAAAGCTTTATTTAACGAAATTCAAATCCTTAACTGTTCCCTGCCCCAGCAAGTGTTTGAACCTGGATCAATTATCATCCTCCATCCTCTCAACATACCCAAAACCATCTCAATTTACCCCTCCTCATCACAACACCAATACATTCCAGTCCTTCCTCTCAACGCTTCAATTGCAGTCACTGTCCCCGAGGCCTCATATTCAAGGACACAACAAACATCCACCTAATCACTGTCATTTTTGTATGGTTTGGCCAAAGAATATCCTCTTCCTTTACAGCCTACGTCTCACTATCATACAGCATTAGCTCCAGCCCCACCTCCTGCACATAACGTCCTCCAAATAACAAAATTCCTCCACACACTCAAAGGGACTCTCCAGCAAGATCAATCCTTTCAAACTTGACGATCTCTACATGCTCTCTCTGACACACTGCACACACAAAATTGGCATTACAGTATTTGTCCACCTCTACTACCACTACAACTCTTTATGCACCCACTTACCACAAACATGGCACCAGATGGAGTTACTTCCAGCACCCTTGTGGCAAACTGCGAATGGCTACACTCCCTCTGCTTTGACAATACCACCACCAGCCCCAGATACCATCACTTTTGTTTTATCCACATTTACTCTCAAACTCTTGTGTCCCATTCCATCTCTCCATTTCCTATATCGTTCCTCTGCCTCCCTTTCATTCTCTGCGATCAACACCAAGTCATCAGCATAAAACATTTTCTATGGGACAAAGATGCACACATTCATGTTGTCAATGGCTGCTTCTTTTATAGGGCAGGGCACTCTCGTTGGCACACATCCGCGTTGTTACTGGTTGCTTCTTTGAGGCAGGGCACTTTCGTTGGCACATATCCGTGTTGTCACTGGTTGCTTCTTTTTGTGGCAGGGCATTCTCACTGACATCCACAGCATCGATGATCACATCTGTATTGTCATTATCGCTTCCTTGGTGACCCTGGCAAGGCATTTTCGTTGTGTTGTCACTGGTTGTTGTTTTGGGTGGCAGGGCATTCCTGCTGGCTGCCCATGTCCCATCTCCTTGTCCATTACCTTGGCACATCAGGCCAAGGTCTCCTGAAGGTTTGTGCTTATGATGAATATCTTGACTGATCCTGCCTGGTCCTCCACCACAGGCATGGGTCCAAGTACATATGCCAGTACTTGTGGACAAGTACAAGTATTGAAGAAAAGTATAAGTCCAAGTCCAAGTACAGAAGATTTGCCTAGTACTTGACAATGTACTTAAGTACAAGTACATTTCAACAGTTTATCTATTAGTTTTTATAGACATGTTTATTTCAAATTCAGTAGGAAATATCTAATGAAGAAGCATATTGTGGTAATATATTTCTATGACCTTACTAAACTGAATATAGTTAAGCCCCCCAAAAGTATCTATCTGTGTAGTTCTCAGATTTTACATGGTGAACCTCGGCCCACAGCGGTGAAGCTCTACCCAGAGGGAGGCAAGAGATGCCCACTGGGCTGAATGAATGAAGGTAATCCAGAAGTAAGCCAGCTTACTGGTAAAGCTCTATCTATCTATCTATGTCTATTGCCAGATGCCTTAATCCCGTAAGGTGCGGCCACAAACAAATTTCCTCCATGTCACCCTGTCCCCCGCCATTTCATTACCAGGCTCCCAGCTCACACCCCCCTCTCTCATATACCTCTCCATGCCAACTCTCCATCTCATCCTTGGCCTCCCCCTCCCTCTCCCCCCTCCACCTCACTCACATACACTCTCCTCATCAGTCTCTCACTCTCCATCCTCTCCACATGGCCAAACTACCTCAGTGTGTTTCTCTTAATGCTTCCTATCACATCCACATCCACACCACAATGCTCCTTCACATCCTCTTTTGTCAGTCTGTCTCTCCATGTGACTCCACAGGCTCCTCTCAAATAACTCATTTCCACTGCTCTCACTCTTGACTTCTGTCTCTCCAACAAGGTCCAAGCTTCACTTCCATACATTAGAGTTGGTATCTCAATACTGTCATGTAGTAGCTTTTTCACTTCCATGCTCACTTCCCTGTTTCTTATCACTGCTTTCAAGGAACCCGCAACTTTTCTTCCTTGTTGTACCCTTTCAAGCACTTCACCTTCTAAACTTCCATCCTTACTCATCACACTACCCAAGTACTTATATCACTCACATTTTCCATTTCTTCCTCATCCAATCTCACTGTACATTAACTGACTTCTCTCGAAGACCATCATTTTACTCTTCCCTACATTCACCTTTAGATTCCATTTCTTACATACTCTCCCAAACTCATCCACCAAGCCTTGCAGCTCCCCTTCGTCTTCACTTAACACAGTATCATCTGCAAACAACATTACAGGGAGTTTCCAAAAACTGCCCCCTCTCACTAGGGTCACTTCAACATCCACTGCCCTACCTTGTATCTCCTTTATTACCCCATCCATATACAGACTGAACAACCATGGAGACATGACACATCCTTGTTTTAATCCAACCTTCAAATAGAGAAATTCACTCAGTTCACTATCCACACGCACTGCAGCATTAGCACCCTCATGCATACGCTTCACGGCCTTCAACAACTTCCCATCTACTCCATGTATTCTTAGTACTTTCCACAATAATGATACAAATTCTAGTAAATTTTCTAGTTAAACTGATAATAAAATTTTTAATAATACAAAGTAGATTTGCGCTACAAACGACAGGTGTGATGCTTGCAGTTTGAAAAATATGCAAGAAAATTATAATTTCCTTAGTTTGAAATAAATAATTAGCCTAGTAAGCAATGATGGCAGAAAATTAAACATTAACAAATACTGTATTAATCACAACCTGTGAGAGGCCCAGGTGGATGGTGCACTTAATGCCCACACTGTAAAATGTTTGTGGTTGCACTAAAACTATCAATTACAGCAGTTAAAGTTTGCAACTTGTTATAGGACAGGTTATCTCACATATTTTTTCCTTGTTTTAACACCAAAAAATCCACCTTTGACCAAAATCTTTATGTCTTAAAACATAATTTCTTGAGCCGTGTTCTGACAAATCTGTATTTATAGGCCATGCCAGCAGCCACAGGACAAAACCTCAATACAAAATGGAAGTCAGGTTATCGGTGATGTTCAATATGAAAGTCAATCTTGGTATATGTACAGCACAATATCCAGCAAATTTCAATGCTTATAGTTGGTAACATGAAAATTTAGCAACTTTTTATTAAAAAACCCTCCGAGCCCCCCATGGGCAGTTGCATTCAGCTGGATACACCAGGCATGTATAGGGTAACTGGTCACCCAAATTTGCATTTCAAAGTACTGATACCATTACCAATACTGTATTAGCTACTTGTAGGACTTACCATTGCATTTCACAAACAACACAGACTCAAAATTCTTGTCCGTAAGCCAACATCTGTCAGGGTGGAAGATTTTTCCTGTGATGCTGAAGAGCCTTTCCACTGGTGTAGAAGAAGCAGGGACAGATAGGTGTTTTGTGTCATGTTTGCAGGAAGTCCGGTACAGGGGTGGATCAGCCAGAAAGATTGTTGGGAAGGATTGCTACTATAAGTTGTTTTGGCAGGGGGGAACTGACGGATATGGGGGTGTGGGTGTGTTGGTTGCAGAGAAATGGGTGGAATATGTCATGAATGTTACAAGATTAAGTGACAGGATATTAGCAGTGAAAATTTTGATTGGGGGGAAAATGATTTCAGTTATATCGGCATATGCTCCACAAGTAGGATTGGATGACGCAGAGAAGGATAGATTTTGGGATGATTTAATACATGTAGTAAGTGGTATGGGTGATGATGAGGTAGTGGTTCTGGAAGGGGATTTAAATGGTCATGTGGGTGAAGCAGCTCAAGGTTATGAAGGAGTCCATGGAGGATGTGCATGTGGTGTGATGAATGCGGAAGGGGAAAGAATACTCGAGTTTGGGGAGGCTATGGACATGATTGTGTGCAACACACATTTTAGGAAAAGAATGAGCCGGTTGATTACGTACGAGTCCAGGGGAAATAGTAGTCAGATAGATTATTTTCTGGTCAGGAGGGTTGATAGGAGATTAGTGAGGGATGTTAAAGTTATAGGAAGCGAGGAGTGTGTGCAGCAGCACAAACTGTTGATTTGTGACATGGTGCTTATGGAACGAGTGATGAGAAGGAGGACATATGTACCTAGGAGGAAAATATGGAAGCTGGGAAACCAATCAGTAAGGGATGCCTTTTATAGTGAGATGAGGAGAGTGGTGGCTGAACAGGAAGCCGTAGATAGAGGCATTAATGAACAGTATAGAGCCCTTAAGAACAACCTCTTGAGAGTTACCGATGCAATATGCAGTTAGACAAGAGGCCCACCAAGACATAAAGTAACTTGGTGGTGGGATGAGGGTGTAGAAGCTGCAGTTAAGGAGAAAAGAAGGCTTTTCCAGGAATGGAAGAAGGGTGGTAACAGGGAGGAGTACTTGGCTGCCAAGCGCAGGGCTAGAAGAGAGGTATACAGGGCGAAGTCTGAGTCACAGAGACTTTTACTTGATAATCTAAATCATGGAGAAAGGAAAAATATGATTTTTAGGGTGGCAAATCAGGTGAAGAGGGATAATCGGGACATTGTAGGTCAGCAGTGTGTGAAGAATGATGATGGAAGGGTAGTGATGAACAGTGAGGATATTAAAGATGCATGGAGAAAGCATTATAGCCGGTTGTTTAATGAGGAGTTTAATTGGGATAGAGAAGGTTTGGAGCCAGCTGATCCAGTGTTTGGCCCTTGGCCTTTGATTGACGCTGCTAATGTGAGTGAGGCAATAGCCAGGATGCGGGTGGGGAAGGCGGCAGGTGTGTCTGGGCTGACTGCCGAAATGTTGAAGGCCTCAGGAGATACTGGGGTGAGGTTAGTCACTGACCTGATAAATAGGATTATATATGAGTGTGTTGTCCCAGATGATTGGCTGAAGAGTGTAATTG
>JAGKTI010030755.1:0-12307 GCA_018397915.1 Birgus latro
AAAAAAAAAAAAATGTACTTTACATATCACACAACGCACCTCACTACATCACAAGTATTGATGCCAGCAAGGGTATGCGGCCAGAAAACTTTGCCCCCAGTACCTAGTGGCGGACCTTTTGACGGGAGGCACCACGAGGGCTGTGCCAGCATAGATCATGGGGCTGTGGTGAGATGGGGCTTGAACCTGTGCTAGGGGATACAGGGCATTGTGATTCCCAGGCTACCGCTTCCACCCAATAGAGAGGGGCTTGAACCAGGGAACAGTGCCCCAGGAGACTGCTCTATCAATGGATGTATGATGGCAGGGCAGTTGCAGTGCCAAGGTGCACTTGGAGGGTGTCCCTGTAGCTCTCCTGGCAGGGTGCCATGAGGCCACTACCACGGCCACTGGTCAAGGTTAGTGGGCTAGGGGTCCCAGATCCATTGCCTGGACCTGGGACTGTGCAGTGGGTGGGGCCTGTGGCATATCTCTCTCCTTTACTGTTATTTTTCCTGATTATGACCAAGTTAAAAAATGAAATTCAAAGCAAGCCTGATGACACTAAATCACCCAGGGTGATCAGAATGACATCGTGGAATGTGGGAAGTTTGAGGGGAAAGCGGGGGAAGTGGTTGAGACATTGAGTAGGAGGTAGGTGGATGTGGGATGTGTTCAAGAAGTCCTGTGTAGGGGTGGATCAGCCAGAAAGATTGCTGCGAGGGATTTTAATTATTAGTTGTTTTGACAGGGTAGAACAGATGGAGATGGTGGTGTAGGTGTGTTGGTTGGGGAGAAATGGGTGGAATATGTTATGAATGCCATGAGAGTAAGTGATAGGATAATAGTAGCGAAAAGTTTGTTCGGTGGGAAAATGATTGCATTTATATCAGCGTATGCTCCACAGGCAGGCTTGGATGAGGTAGAGAGAGATAGATCTTGGGATAACTTAACTCTTTCAGACACGATGATGCCGTAGTGGTCATTAGGGTCTTTCCTCGTAAATGCACAATGACACAGTAGGTGTCATAAAACCATAAATTATTCACCAAAAAAATAAGTTTTCGGTCAGTTTGCATCATTTTTTGAGTAGTCATAGCTTGCCCAGCTCAGGTCAAACATAATGAGTTGGCAACAGTGGGTCCCGATACCAGCGTCAGAGCATACAGGTTGTTTAGTACCAAACTAGCTGTCAGTGGGGGAGGAGTGCACGGTCCCTTGTCCCTTTAAATCCACTCTGTTACCTGCATCACAGCAGCGCAACATATTTCATCATACTGTACCAGTAGTGCTATGTAGAGTTTTTGGTCACTATTGTAATTAGATTTGGTGTTTGCAATAGGAAATTTAGGTGTTTGTGAAGCATTTGTGGCAGTTATCAGCCGTTGAACCAACGAAGATTTTGCTACTGTTTCAAATCCTGGCCCCAGAACTACACTGCCTCTACCCTACACCAAATGTGAGTATTCACCTATAAAAAGAGTCAGTGAATCATGTTAATATAGTTTGCAGTACCTAGTGTGCAAGGAAATAGTGAAACAGTGCAGTAGAGGGAGGCGGGAAACAGCCCTATAATCACGATACGGCGGGAGTACACCGTAGTTTTTTGCATTTTTAGTAGAGGGAGGTGGGAAACAGCCCTACAATCACGAAATGGCGTGAGTACACCGTAGTTATTTGCATTTTTCTCGAAACATATGAGGCTTAGGAGAAATCTGCATGTATCATGAGAAAGCCCATAAAATTCTGCATAAGATGATGAAATAAAAACACTATTGCTGAGATAAGTTTTTTGCTAGAGCTTCCTGAATATAAACTCCGTTCTCTGTCAGAAAAAGGTTTTACTTTTTTTCTTATTACCAAAAACCATACCTCATATCAAAATGCCAACCATCCCATTTGAAAGCTAATAAAATTCTCTTTCAAATGATGGTATAACATGTAGAGATATGTTCATAAACATTTGAGTTATGATGTTGGGAAGTGAGATGAATGTTCCCGAATGTTTATTCAGACTTCCCTAATGTACGTACAGTGTGTTTGTGTGTGTGTGTGTGTGTGTGTGTGTGTGTGTGTGTGTGTTTTTGCTTATCATGTAGAACAAACATTGGCAAATAGGAATAGGTAGGTTTTGTGGCAAAATAATTTGTTTTGGTGGCGAAAATGAGCCGGGAATACACTTTTTTGGAGTTTGTGGAGGGCGGGGGGGAGGAGAAGAAGGCAACGTGTTATGGAACATGAAACTTAATGAAACTTACTGTATGTGCAGCAAGTGGTACGGGGGATGATGATGAGTGTACTTTTGGGTGGGGGACTTAAATGCTCATGTAGGTGAAGCACCTCAAGGATATGAAGGAGCGCAAGGGGGATGTGCATATGGTGCAAGAAATGAGGAAGGGGAAAGCATACTTGAGTGGGGAAGCAATGAACATGATTGTGTGCAACACACATTTTAGGATAGAGAGTAGGTTGATTATTTACGAGTCAGGGGGAATAAGCAGCCAGATAGACTACTTCCTTCTCAGGATGGCCAATAGGAAGTTAGTGATGGATGAAAGTTATAGGGAGTGAGGAGTGCGTGCAGTGACAGAAGTTACTGATATGTGACATGGTGCTTAAGGAGTGGGTGATGAAAAAGAGGACTTATGTACCTAGGAGGAAAATATGGAAGCTGAAAAACCAAGTCGTAAGGTATGCCTTCAATAGCAAGATGAGTAGAGTGGTGGCTGAGCAGGGAGATGTTGACAAAAGTGTTAATGAACAGTACAGAGCCCTCAAGAGCAACCTCATGAGAGTTACTGATTCAGTATGTGGATGGACAAGAGGTCCACCAAGACATGAAGTAACTTGGTGGTAGGATGAGGGTGTAGAAGCTGCATTTAAGGAGAAAAGATGGCTTTTTCAGGAATGGGTGACAAGGGTGGTAATAGAGAGGAATACTTGGCTGCCAAGCGTAGGAGCAGAAAAGAGGTTTACAGGGCAAAGTCTGAGTCACAGAGCCTTTTACATGATAACCTAAATCATGTGGAAAGGAAGAATATGATATTTATGGTGGCAAATCAGATGAAGAGGGAGAATAGGGATATTGTAAGTGAGCAGTAGGTGAAGAATGATGAAGGAAGGGTAGTGGTGAAGAGTGAGGATATTTAAGATGCAGGGAGAGACCATTACAGCCGCTTGTTTAATGAGGAGGGAACAGGGAAGGTTTGGAGCCTGTAGATCCAGTGTTTGGCTTTTGGCCTTTGATTGACGCTGCTACTCTGAGCGGGGCAATGGACAGGATGCAGGTGGGGAAGGAAGCAGGTGTGTCTGGTTGACTGCTGAAATGTTAGCTTCAGGAGATATAGGAGTGGGGTTACTCACTGACCTGATAAAAACGATTATATGTGAATGTGTTGTCCCAAATGATTGGCTGAAGAGTGTAATTGTAAATGTGAACAAGGGGAAGGGTGATTCCCTGGAAAGGAAATTATAGAGGCATAAAAATTTTAGACCAGATAATGAAGGTACTAATGGAGAGAGTTCTAGAAGGTATGGTTAGAGAAAGAGTGAATATTGTTTAGATGCAGTTTGGGTTTATGCCAGGCAAAGGGACCGTGATGCCATATTCATTGTTCAACAGCTTCGGGAAAAATATATAGGAAAGAAAAGGGAACCGTACTTTTTGTAGATTTGGAGAAGGCCTTTGGAGTCTCTAGAGAGGTGGTGAAGTGGGCAAGGAGAAAGATTGGGATCAAGATAACGAAGGTAATTGTCAAGATAATGAAGGTAATGGAGAGAGTTCTAGAAGGTATGATTAGAGAAGGAGTGAATATTGATTAGATGCAGTTTGGGTTTATGCTAGGCAAAGGGACAACTGATGCCATATTCATTGTTCGACAGCTTCATGAAAAATGTAAAAGAAAAGGGAAATGTACTTTGTTTTTGTTGATTTGGAGAAGGACTTTGACAGAGTCCCTAGAGATGTGGTGAAGCGGGCATTGAGAAAGCTTGGGATCGAGGAGTGGCTGGTTAGGGTGGTCATGGCCATGTATGTGGGTGTTCACACCCAGGTAAGGGTGAATGGAGATTTGAGTGATGAGTTTTTGTGAATGTGGGTGTGCACCAGGGGTCATTCTTAAGCCCCTTGTTGTTTATCATGGTACTTGAAGCCCTCTCATGTGACTTCAGAAATGGACTCCAGTGGGAGATGTTGTATGCTGATGATTTGGTGTTGATTGCAGAGAATGAAAGGGTGGCAGAGGACAGATTTAGGAAGTGGAGAAATGGTATGGAGCACAGGGGCGTAAGAGTAAATGCAGATATAACAGAAGTGATGGTATCTAGGGCTGTTGGCAGTACTGTGAAATATGAGGAAGAGTGGCCATGTGCAATTTGCCATAAAGGCATGGGAAGTACTGTAATTTCATCTTGTGCAGTGTCTGTGATAAGTGGGTGCATAAGAGATGCAGTGGTATTAGAGGGAGACTGCAAGATAAGCTGATTCATATGTGCAGTGTGTTGGGGAGAGCAGGTGGATATTGTCAAGTGTGAAATGATTGAACTTGCTGGTGCGTCTCTTGAGTGTGTGGAAGAGTTTTGTTGTTTAGGAGACATGTTATGTTGTGGAGGTGGGGCTGGACTCTGTGGCTAGAGCGAGGAGTGATTGGAAGAAGTTCAGGGAGCCGTTGTCTCTCATGACATTGAGAGGGCTCTCCCTTTGTGCTAAGGGATCCTTATATGCAACATGTGTTAGGAGTGTAATGCTGTATAGTAGTGAGACCTGGGCAATAAAGAAAGGATATTTGCAGGCTTGAATGTGCAGAAATGACAGTGATTTGGTGGATGTGCAATGTGTCCATGAGTGTGAAGCCTGGTGGGGCTAGGTTTATGATGGAAGATATGAGGGGTAGGATGGGACTAGAGTGTATTGGTGTTGTGATGATGAGAGGTAGATGGAGATGGTTTGGGCATGTGGAGAGGATGGGAGATGATAATTGGGTGCAGAAAGTGAGAAGTGTTAATATTGGGGGTAGGGTTGTGAGAGGTAGACCAAAAAAGACGTGGGACGAGGTCATTGAGTGTGGCCTCAGGGGTAAGGGACTGAATAGGGAAACTGCCAGAGATCGAGCAGCATGGAGAGCCACCATGAAGTGACCAAGGCCGATGCTTGCAAGCATGTTGGAACCTTCAAAAACAAAGCGAAACAAAGCAAAACTATCCGTCAGAAAAATCTTGTCTTGGGAATCATATAGATAGTAGTTGTAACCCCATGTTCATCTGAATGTGAACCCAGTGGACTGTAGACCAACACTACCTTTTTTCCACAGTTCACCATCCTCCTTTCTTCCAGTAGGGAAGTACAGTAATTGTGAGACATTTTATGACAAGGCATTTAATTTATTTAGTTTTATCAGGGCCATCACATGAAGGCATCCATCTGCAGCACATTGCCCTAGGAATAAATGCATATAGCAGCAGTGCATATGTGGAATCATAAATAACCTTGTAAAGTTACATTTTCCATTGATTGTATGTGCCTGTATATCAAATCCACACTCCACAGAAAGAAGTATAGAGTTTTCTGTGTTCCAGATTTTCAGCTAGTGCCTATATAGGGCATCTCAACTAATTGTTGCTGCAAAAGTACATGACTGTGATATATTCAGTAAAAGTAAGTTGCGTGCTTGTGAATGAAATGTCATTACTGTATATAGATTTCTGTAATTTTGATAGAGTTTTCATTTTATTCGTTCCATCTCTTTGTAGCTCAGTTTCTTTCGTAATTTTTACCGGATCATTCCTTTTATTTTCTTTGTTTTCAGTGTGTCTCAGCAGTTTTCACCCCCTTCCCTCCTTCCAGGCAAGGTTACTGTAGGTTTACAGGAGAAGGAAGATGGAAGAGAGTGCAGATTGTTGAAGCACATTATAAGCTATTAGACAAAGATATTGGGAGCAATCCAGAAAGAAGTGAAAGAAGTTTAACAGTAAAAAAAAAAGAAGGAACATGTAAAATGAATTGAACCCAAGTTTCGACTACTCATTTTATTTTTAAGTGTCAGGTGAAGGTCTAACTAATGATTTTGTTGCAGGTGGCTGACATTCTTGGTATCAGATCTTAAAAAAATGACTGTTGACTCTGTCGGGTTTGTTGGTAGTAACTGAGGTGTTGTTGGCTGCCATATGAGAAATAATACCAAGCAATACCATTGACAAAGCTCTTATGCACAACAAAATCACTGGATTCTGGAATGATTAAAAATGTGTGAGTAAATATCTGTTTAAAACTGATTATCAGAGCCCGTCACACCTAATCTTATACTATACTGTAATGCACATTACTTGCATGTTCATCACAAGCTACCATCTCTACCCCTTCATTCCCTGGATGCCATTGTTTGTTATAGTCATGCAGCTGTTAGATGATTTTATTGATTGTAAAAATGATATATGTTAATCAAGGGGTCTAACTAAAGCTATATCTTTTCACTCTGGTTTGAAAGTTTTGTGTGTGTGTGTGTGTGTGTGTGTGTGTGTGTGTGTGTGTCCATCCAACTCAGGGCATAGGCTTCACAGCCTGCTATCATTGCCCAACAGATATACTGTACACTTCTTCATGTCACCACTTCGGCGCTTACACCCACCGTCCATTTTGAATACATGCTAGGGCTGTCTCATACAGGACTGGTGTATTGGTATTAGCGGGGGTGTTTTTACGACATGTCGGCGGGTCTTCTGGTAGATCAATAAAGTCTGATTTGATGAAATTCAAATCCTTAAACTGTTCCCTGCTCCAGTGGGGATTTGAACCTGGGTCCGGTAATACTGCAGGCCACCTCTCTACCAATTGACCCACCGCTTCCCCCAAATCAGATCATCTGGAAATTGTCAGAATAAAAGGAAAAGATGTCCTTGGGGTTAGTGGATAAATGTATTTTGGTGATAAATGAAAAAATGTATGGAGTGAGTGACACATGACTTAGCCACTTGAGCCCAGTGACATATTTTCCTCATTTATTGATGCTATGCTGTTGGAGAGGGATGCCTTCTTGTGATGGCACTGATATAACCATCCAGCTCCACTATTGTTTCGTTTTTGAAGGCTCCAACATGCTTGCATTCATCGGCCTTGGTCACCTAATGGCGGCTCTCCATTCTGCTCGATCTTTGGTTCAGTCCCTCAACCCTGAGGTCACACTTAATGACCTCGTCCCATGTCTTTCTTGGTCTACCCCTCCCAACCCCTCCCCCAGTATTAATACTTCTCACCCTCTGCACCCAATTATCATCCCCCATCCTCTCCACATGTCCAAACCACCTCAGCCTACCTCTCCTCATCACAACACCAATACACTACAGTCCCATCCTACCTCTTAACTCATCCATCGTAAACCCAGCCCCCCCCAGGCCTTTCATGCAGGGACGCACTGCACATCCACCTAATCATTGTCATTTCTGTACATTTAACCCTGCGAATATCCTCTTCCTCTACTGCCCAGGTCTCACTGTCATACAGCATCACACTCCTAACACATGCTGCATACAAAGACCCCTTAGCATGTAAGGAGGGTCCTCTCAATGTCAGGAGAGGCAACAGCTCCCTGAACTTCTTCCAACCATTTCTCACCCTAGCAACCGAGCTAGCTCCAGCCCCACCTGCGGCACATAACATGTCTCCCAAATAACAAAACTCTTCCACACACTCAAGAGACTCACCAGCAAGGTCAATCCTTTCATGGCTAACAATCTCCACCTGGTTATATAAATGTTTCAGCTCACTCACTCCCTCTCTGTCCCCAAAAGGAGGATAATAGACTGCGGGAGGAGAGCAGATTCAGCCTGCAATCCACTGGGTTCATGTTTCAGATGAACCTGATAATACTACTACTGCTACTAACACCATTCTTGCTATCTGAATGTGTTTTATTCAGCTTAGGAGAGATTTTCAGACTGAAGGAGTTAGATATGACCTCACCAACCCCATCGCTAGTATAGATCTTTTGTAAGTATAGTTCCTCATAGGTAGCATGAATAGAATGAGAAATATGTCATTGGCGTTTAGCCATTAATATCTTATGTTTGTTTACATTGAGTGCTGTCTTGTCACAGTTTGGTTTTGTCTTTTCCACGTGTGTTAGTGATCAACACAATTACATCAAGTTTGTTTCCTTTTTTGTATACAGGGGGTGTACTGTATTGTCCATTGCTTGCACTATGAAAGAGAGAGAGAGGGAGAGAGAACATTTATACAAATCTAAATCAGTAGGAATTAAGCTAGTCGGATTCAGCAGCTCACTTTTCCACCATATGTACAGTGCACTCACTAGTTTTGCAAAATATACTTTTGCGAACAGCAGTTTCACAAAATATACTTTTGCGAACAGCACTTTCGCAAAATATACTTTTGCAAACAGCAGTTTCGCGATGCAGAGGAATGTTCCTCTGCAAGGAGTCTCGCTATTTTACTGTGAGTTTTGTGAGCCCTGGCAGCGAGTAATCGCATGCATATGCATCTCCACGGTCACATGTTCACAACATTGGTGAACTTGATGAGCTCCCACTGGATTTTGAGGGCTTTGATGTTGAGGCATCGGGAAGTGATGGTGTAGGGGACTCAGCAGTGATGGCGGGGAGCAGTGAGCGGGCAGGTGGTAACTAACCACCGCTCCCAGCCTCAGAACTCATCTTCAAGCTTCATCAAGGAGTTCAGCCTATGTGTCAATGTTAGTAAAGTCTTTAGTATTACGGTTCAGTAATATATGTCTGATTAACTATATGTAATTTATAATAAGGGTATTGTGTCATTAATGGGTAGCTAGGGGAATGAGTTGGCTGACCCCGGAACCAATTGTCACTTATTACATGTAAAGTGTACACACAGGTTTTGCAAGTTTTAGTTTCAACGCAGTTGTGATACCAGTTAGGCATGAAACTAGTGAATGCGCTGTATCAGTGGCCAAATTGAGTCAGGATGAAAATACTATGATGGTGATGAGGTTATGATGATGTTGATAAATTTTTCTTAAACAGTTAGTGTAGCATTGGAATGATGATAATTTTTTTTTTTTCCCCCCCCCTCCCTCTCATATATCCTCCCCTCCCCCCAGCAACTTCCGCCTGTCCTACTACCCTCATCGTGTGGAGCGTTTTGGGACCCTACTTCAGGAGACATTTGGTGAAAAGGCATCTCATGTTGTGTATGGGGATTTCAAGCCACTAGGGGAGGTGACTGATCCTGCCTTCTATATACACGTGGTGAAGAAGCCAACGTAGGGATAACTTCTCCTCAGGTATGGCTCATAAAATGAAAGGTGTCTGCCTGTTAGCTGTCTGCTACTGCTTTTTTTTTTGTTTTCCATTGTATTGTTCTCAGTCTGTAATGTACATGATTCAGAAGGTAACCCAGGGCTCATGTCATTACAGATATGGCTCGAGAAACAAAAGCTGTCTGTTTGTCTTCCTGTCAATAATTTTTTCTTGGTTTGTCTCATGTGTATATGTCTGTTTCTGTATGTGTGTTTTCCATCAGTCTTCAGTCTTTAGTGAATAGGTTGTAGCACCAGCCGATCAGGGTGGTACTTCCGAGGGGGATTGGAATGCTGGTGACATGGGAGAGCTGGAGCTCCTTTTTCATTAGCCATCAGATTATCCTGATCATCCCCATTGTTGACCTTTTCAGTGTGACACCAACATGGAGAGTAGGTCAGCTCTCCCAAACACTTTTCCCTCTCTCGTGCATAACTTTACATGCGTTTTCCTTATCATACAACGTACCCCACCGCGTCACTGGGGTTGATGCCAGCAAGGGCATGTGGCCAGAAAACTTTGCCCTTGCTACCTAGTGGCGGACCTGCTGAGGGGAGGTGTTACACAGGCCTGCCAGCGTAGTACAGTGTTTGAGACCGGGTTGAGGTGGGGCTCAGATCTGTGCTAGAATACAAGGCATTGTTGTTCCCAGGCTGTTGCTTCTGCCCAATGGATGGGGACCTGAACCTGGGAGTAGCATCCCAGGAGGCTGTCCTATTAGTGGGTGCATAATGGGGGCAGTTACAGTGCCAAGGCATGCTTGGCGGGTGTTTCTCTAGCTGTCCTGACAGGGTGCCCTGAGGCCATTACCACAGCCACTGGTCACAGCTGGTGGGCAATGGATCCGAGGTACCATGCCTGGACTCAGAACTGTGCAAGTGGGCAGGGCTTGTGGTCTGTCTCTCCCCTTCATTAAATTTTACTAAATGACAAAAAGTGCAAGCCTGAGGAAGCTAATCACCCAAGTGGATCAGAGTGGCATTTTGGAGTGTGGGTAGTTGGAGGGTAGAGCGGGTCAAGTAGCTTAGGCCATGAGTAGGTGGGTGGATGATGGCTGTGTACAGGAGGTTAGGTACAAGGTTGAATCAGCCAGAGTGATTGCCTGGAGGGATTGTAGGTATAATCTATTTTGGCAGGAAAGTACAGATGGATGCAGTGGTGTGGATGTGCTGGTTATGGAGAAATGGGTGGAATATGTCATGAATGTAATGAGGGTAAATGAAAGGATTATAATAGTGAAAATTTTGTTCGGTAGGCTCACATTTCATTTATATCAGTGTGTGTTGCACAGGGTGACTTGGATGATGTAGAAAAGATAGATTCTGATACGACTTAATACGTGTGGTAAGCAGTATGGATGATGAGATTGTGAGTTTTGGGTGGAGATTTAAATGGTCATGTGGGAGAAGCAACTCAGGGATATGAAAGAGGACCACCTGTACACCTAGGAGGGAAATACGGAAGTTGAAAAACCAGCAGTAATGTATGCCTTGTATAGCAAGATGAGTAGAGTGGTGGCTGAACAGAGAGCTGTTGACAAGTGTTAGTGAACAGCACAGAGCTCTGAAGAACAATCCCCTGAGGGTTACTGATGCCGTGTGTGGATAGACAAGAGGACTTTCAAGACATAAAGTAACTTGGTGGTGGGATGAGGGTGTAGATGCTGCAGTTAAGGAGAGAAGAAAGCTTTTCTGGGAATGGAAAAGAGGTGATAACAATGAGGAGTACTTGGCTGCCAAGTGTAGGACTAGAAAAGAGGCATACAGGATAAAGTCTGAGTCTCAGAGACTTTTACTGGATAACCTAAATAGTGTTGAAAGGAAGAATATGATATATAAGGTGGCAAATCAGATGAAGAAGGAACACAGGGATATCATAGGTGAGCAGTGTATGAAGAATGATGAAGGAAAGTTAGTGGTGAACAGTGAGGATATTAAAGACGTCTGGAGAGAGCATTATAACTGGTTGTTGAATGAGAAGTTTGACTGGAACAGGGAAGGTTTGGAGTCAGCAGCTTCAGTGTTTGGCCTTAGGCCTTGAATTGATGCCATTACTTTGAGCAGGGCAGTAGGCAAGATTCAGTTGGAGAAGGCAGCAGGTGTGTCTAGGTTGACTGCTGAAATGCTGAAGGCCTCAGGAGATATAGGATTGGGGCTAATTACTGATTTGATAAATACAGTTACAGTATGTATGAGTGCGGTGTCTTAGATCAGTGGTGTCAAACTCAATCGTTCACATGGGTCACACTTCAGTTCTGTTGACCGTCTGAGGGCCAAGTCTACCTAAGCTTATCGAAATCAGCATAGGTATATACAGGGTGATTCACGAGTTTCTCCGGAAACTCTGGGAAATGCAAGCTTATGCAATTCTAAGCATAAAATACTCAATAAGTATAGGTGTTTAATGTAATGGTTTACAGTGGGGAAATTTTCAAATCTGACAGATGTGAGTGTGAGGCGCCCCATCATGTTGAAAAATGATACATCGCTTTGTCTTCAGAGGCACATCTTTAAATAACAAGGGAAGTTCATCTTTGAGAAAATTAACATAAGACATCTCCTGTAAGCCTCCCTTCAAAGATATGAGGTCCAATCAGCTGGTTGTCAGTCATACCACCCCACACATTAACTGAAAATCGGTGTTAAAATTTCCATTCAACTGTTTCCTTGGGATTTTCTTTTGACCATCAATGTGCATTACGAGTATTATGTGATCTATTGCGGGTAAATATGGCTTCATCAGTGTATAAAATGTACTTGCACAGCTGAGGATGATCTGCTAGCCAAGCACAGCAATCAAGTCGTTGAGCAGAATTCCCGGGTTGTAGATGCTAACCTTGTTGTACAGTATGTGATATGGGTATAGACCTTCCCACTTTAATGTCCTCCATACCATCACTCGTGGAACACTAAGTCAGGATGAAATTCTTCTTGTACTGATGCTAAGGCTGCGATGTACCATTGCTACTATGCACCGTACTTCAACTTGCCTCTCCATGTAGACGTGGTAAAGCACTTTTGCATCTGGGCTCCTGTTTGGATAT
>JAGKTI010030756.1:0-10064 GCA_018397915.1 Birgus latro
TTTAGTGGTTTATAGCATCAATGTACGGTGTGTAAAAGATGCCTGGTTGTTCAGTGGTTTAACCCCAGATTCCGATGGCGCATTTTATAGCTTGTTCCAGCAGTCCCCAGACGTTGTAACATATTCAGAGGAACACTTTTCAAATGGCAGGGTTTAAGTATAGCCATATTTAATCCCTTCAGAAGTAGAGGTCCTTCCTATACTGACGTAGTTTAGCAGTAGGATAATTAAATGCGTCTACATGGTGAAGGGGTTGAAGCATCAATGGCAGTGACAGCATTTGGCTTGTGTGAATAGGCTAATATCGTCAGGAGGTTGCTAGAGATTAGTCAGTCACGTAATGCCGCAAGTGAACTGTACTGTACAAAGACTCACGATATGTTGAGTATTGTATCATGATGAGAATTACTGAATTTCTTTTACTCCAACGTTGCTTTCCTGGGTGATTTTATTCAGCTAAGCAGAGATCCCTTGCAATGAAGAGGTTCAGTTCACTCTTCATTTGTCGGTTCAGTACGACTATATGTTTTGTTTTTCCTAAGCCACAGTTCGCTGGGAGTAGGTGAGGGGCGACTTTCATCCAGGGACAGGGTGTAGGGAAAGCTATGGTAAAGTTACGGGAAGCGTATTGGCCTAACTAATGTTTTATTTGTGGCTGTTTCTAGAATCTCCTGCTGCGCCGTGTTGCCGCATATTTTGCTGCGTTTGTTGATTTTATGTTACCGATATATCGCTTTATTTTGGGAATGAAAACCCTCTAGTACTGAAGCGGCCAGAGAGAGAGAGAGAGAGAGAGAGAGAGAGAGAGAGAGAGAGAGAGAGAGAGAGAGAGAGAGAGAGAGAGAGAATCCACCAATATTTCCTGGATAATAAATTTCCACATGAGGGCTTGGTACCTTCTATCCCCACGTTCCTCTCCCCCAGCCCCCTATCACCCCATGTCCCCTCACCCCAACCCCTCCGCAGTCCTTGTTCTGCGTTGTGTCAATAGCCTAATGGAGCACAGAAGGTGTAATCCATCACCTGGGCCGCTGACACAAAGGTGATTGATGCTGGCCGGATCTTGGAACAGCAATTTTCGGGTCGTAAAGTATGCTATTGGGACCGATTACAGATCCACGTCATTTGTAGATTAAACCAGGGGTATGTGATGGCTTGGGTGTTGGTAACGACTGGATTTTAGGCGATAATTTCCTTAGCTAGTGCCAGTAATTGAAACCTGGAGCAGATATAACGTAAGAAAGCTAGAAAACCCAGCTCTAGAAGTTGACTTGGAGAGAGAGAGAGAGAGAGAGAGAGAGAGAGAGAGAGAGAGAGAGAGAGAGAGAGAGAGAGAGAGAGAGAAGCATTTAGGCAAAGTACCAGAACGCAAGGCATGAAATGGCAGATCAATTCACAGAGAACGAAAGAAGTTATGTTGCCTAAAGGAAGAGCTTACACAGAACCATTCAGGACAGACATAAAGGGCACTTGAGTCAGTGTGGAGTGGTGACTGTACCTTTTCAAGAATTGCGTAATTGTTTTTGACAGTAGTGCAAGAATGGCTAAATCAAGGCTCTTACAGAATTAGTGCAAGTATGGCTAAATCAAGTTTTTTACAGCATTAGTACATGTATGGCTAAATCATGGCTTTTACAGCATTAGTGAATGTATAATTAAATCATGATTTTTACTGTATTAGTGCAAGTATGGCTAAATCAAGGCTCTTACAACCTCTGTGGTCATTGCAGGAAATTCAGTAAAGTATATCTGAATGCCTACAATAGTGCATTTCCAAGGCCATCGCTTGTTTGATGGGACCAAATGTCTCCAGGTTAATGCTGTAAGGTTTCGATAAGAGAAGACATGAGCATAAAAAGACTTATAGGAATGGTGTTAACTATTCTACTACTAACTTATAATTCGCTATCAGCTGTCTTCCATCACCAGCTCAGTGGCAGTATGCACTGATTCCGTTTAATACACTAACAGCAAGAAGGAGTACGCGAAGAGTTCCACACCCATACCCAACAGTCCGTCTAGTTTAGAAACTATGGCCCTGCCCTATGACCTTGACCTTTGACTGATTGTTCTCTTAATCGAACTGATTCACCATTGTCTGGCATTCAACCCATCCACTAAGTTTGGTTTATATCGGAAATAAACTTTTTGAGTTGACCTTTCTCTGTCATCTTGAATTTTGACCTGTAATTCTCAAAATAGAGCCACTTCATCCCTAACTGACGTCAAACCTTTCCAACCTTCGTCCAAATCGAATACAAGCAACAGTATTAAGTTAAAAGGGATGAATCCTCAACCTTGCCCTGACCTTTACCTTTAACAGATTGTTCTCAAAACAGAATCAGTGCAATATTTCCTTACCTTCAACCTTCCACCAAGTTTGCCTTAAACTGGACCAGACCTCACTGTGTGACATACGCCTATTTTTAGGACAAAGTTTAATTACCTGTTCTTCTACTGGTCCTTAGTCACATTAAAGATGACTCAGTTCCGCTCCGTAACATTTTTCATAACCCTGACGCCAAACTAACAAACAGGCGGAACGAGATATACAGACAGGCCATCATAACCAATCACATAACCTCCTCGCGTGCATGTCTGCATGTGTATATGTACAAGTATCTGTGTGTGCGTAACTGTACGTGTGTGTGTATTTCCATCAACACGAGGAGTATTGTTCTTTGTATCTGTATCTGCCTGTCTACAGCCAAACACTTTAATCCTGTAAGGCGTGGCCACAAGGCACAAAAGCCAAACAATAAGTTTCCAAGGTGGAGAAGTTAAGGCCCCATTTCTGCCATATGTTCCTGTTAAGTTTGCCGCTTCCACACAGCGCACCAGGCACTCAGGTCTGCTTCCAATCGAAACCTTCCGTCAACCCCCTGCACACCTCTCCAGATCAACTCAGCCAGGCATTACACTGTGTAACAATTTTTCTTTCTTGTTCCTGGGAATTAATCATTATTTTCATGTTACACAGATCATGTATAACTTGTAATGAGCTTTCATTCAGTCAGAATTTTGGGTTTGGCAGGGTTATGCAACCTGACTCATAATAATTAGCATAATTAAGGATACCAAACTATTAATTTTCTATTGTTTCATTTATGATCAGGTTTGACTGAAACTTTGCAGCTAGGTGTATTTTGAAATTTTGAATTTTTGATTTAGAAAAAAATGCATTTTTTAATGGTATTTTCTTCATTACATTTTGCAGAGTTTGTGTAAATCATTCCTTTTTCATAACTGCATTTTGTTTTAGATGGCCTCGAGAGGCTTCAAGTATCTGGCAGGCGCGTTCTGTTATATATGTGGCCAGTTCATTAAAAAAAGAGCAATAACGCTCTCGGTGGAAGCATCTGCCAGTATGTATGCGGCCCACAAAGAGTATTTGGCATGCCGGTAAGGGATCAAGATAAACCCTGGGCACCTCATGTCGCCTGTGAGCATTGCAAGAAAATTCGTGAAGGTAAAAACGGTCGATATACTCTTTATTACAAATGTAATTAAAATGCAGTTGTTAATATATAAATCATTTTCAATATATTTTTTTATTGTTACAGTATTATTTTGTTGTTTTGCAGAATGGTTCAGAGGGGAGAAGGGAGCCATGAAGTTCACCATCCCCAGAATTTGGCGGGAACCCACTGCCCACTCGAGCAACTGCTACGTCTGTGTTGTGGATCCTTCCAATCATCGGACTGGCAAGAACGCACCTGCTGTCAAGTATCTGGACCTTCCTCAGTCCTCTGCCCCCATGCCACACGGGCCTGAGCTCCCTATACCCACCCCTCCAGAGGAAGTGCATGTGTCTTCATCAGGAGAGAGTAGCAAGCCATAGGGCTAGGACGATGTTCCTGATGCAGATTACAATTTCCGCGATGGGGCTGAGAAGTGAAACCTGTACTACCCCAACCAAGACCTCAACAACTTGATATGAGATCTTGGAGTGGCGAGCTTCTGACGTCAAAGCTCAAACAGTGGAACTTATTAGACCAAAATATGCTAGTCTCAAGTCAGAGGAAGTGTCACCAAGTGTTGTCCAGCTTCTTCACCCTCCAAGATGGACTCTGTTTTTGTCACAACGTGACCAGTCTGTTCGACACGATAGAGATTCCCTGCAACCAGCACGAGTGGCGCAGCTTCACTGACAGCTCAACAGTTACCCCAAAACCGTGCTGCTCCACAATAGGAGCCGGTTCCTGCCTCTTTTGCTGGCTCGCTTGGTGCTGGATGCCTTGAAGTATGATGAGTACTGTTAGGAGGTCATCAGAGACTTCAAAATGCTGGCCTTCATGATGGGGTCTCCAGGACGCTTTCACCAAGTTCCCCAGCCATCATTGTCATTAGGACAGCAGGGACACAATGGTGCACTACTACAGGGGCTGGTCACAGTTGACCAAGTTCTCTCTGGGGAAGTGCATCGTCAAGTGGGAGCCTCTGGTGGACCCTCAGGTCTTGATGCTGCCACTACATATCAAGTTGGACCTTATAAAACCATTCACCAGAGCTCTAGATAAGGAGTCGGCGGCCATCAATTGCCTCCAAGACTTCTTCCATAAGAGAGGCAAAGGTCAAAGCCGGTGTCTTTGTCGGACCACAGATAAAAAAGATCCTGGAGTGCGTGGGTTTCCCTGAGAAGCTCACCAGGGTGGAGAAAGCGGCTTGGAACAGCTTTGTCGCAGTGGTTCGGGGCTTCCTAGGCAACCACAAGGCCGAGAAGTATGTGGAGCTGGTCGAGACTCTGGTGAGGACTTACAGCATCATGGGCTGCAGGATGTCCTTCGCGGTCCATGTCCTCGACTCTCATCGCGATTATTTAAGGAGAACATGGGAGCATACTCGGTGGAGTAAGGCGGGTGCCTCCACCAGGCTATACTGGAGTTTGATCGCTGCTACCATGGAAAATATGACGAGAACATGATGGGAGACTACATCTGGAGGCTGGCTCGTGAAAATGACTTACTGTTTACTCGTAAATCTCGAAATAACTACTTTTAAATCTTTTGTAATAATGTTTGTGTAAGTATATGTAAATCTAGATTCATTCGAAGCGTTTTTCTTACTTTTTTGCGAATAAGAAAGACGAATGTTGTCTGTTTCCTGACAACAGGCAAATGTCGAAATACCGTTTTCCTTGTCATTAGCCCAAAGTTTGAGGCGAATGATAGTTCTCTTCTACTGAGACATATGCAATATGGAAGTAAAGATTACTCCCCAGGAACAAATATTCTCTTACTTGGGTAACACTTGGGTACATTATGAATCATCATCATCATCATCTAATCCAGCGTTGCCCCAGTGGAGCGTAGGAGCTAGAATTAGGCAAGTTGGTCCTAACATTTAAGATAAGAGTGACCAGCCTTACTCATCCCTGAGTAGCATTACGTGAGCAACAAACCCCAACCAACCCTTGGATATAAGCCTGCACTGGGTCAATCCAATTGGAGCGCCATAATTACCCACTAAAACCATCAGGCACCATAATTTGGTTATATGGTTACCACCCAAGGTAGTAAATGGTTTCCTTGTGTACAGGAAACCATTTGGCTTTTCACTCAGTGTAGAGTCACCCGTAGCAGAGGGAAGAGGAAAGAAAGACAGAAGAGGAAAGAAAGAAGGAAAACAGGAAAAGGTAGGCACCCGAGAGCAGCACTACATCCAGTGAGCGGATGGTGAGTGCCTCCACCTACGACAATCAGTAAGCGAATAAAACATAAAGGAAGACATGTCGACTTCCAGAGAAACTAAAATTAATAGTAAATAGATAATACTCACATGAAATCTGAAACCTCGAGTCTAAGAGTTTGACGGATTCATTAACACCAAAACAATAATATATGAGTAATAAATTACCATTACAAAACAAATAGCTGACAAGCAGCAACACACCATTAAGCATAACAAAAACTTGTACACTCCAACGGTTAGGTATAGGCTGTATGTCGTATGTAACTCGTGACACTAATCAACTTTGTCTCCAACTCACTCGGTTCAGAGAAATAAAACTGCAACTCCATCCACAGGGAACAAAGGTGCGTGTGAAAAAGGTGCACCCGTTTTAGTTTTCCAGTGCCTTTGCTTTTTATCAAGTGCCTCACTAAGGTTTCAGACATGCTAAGATTTTCGTCTTTGACCTTCTTTTCCAACAGCTCCAACTTCAGTGATCTTAGTTTGTCCATGAAATCAATCACTGTGGTAAAGCGGCCTTGAAGGGATAAGTTTAACAACTTTAGACATAAGAATATGCCCTTCAAGTAGGCCAGCTTCTGGAGCCACTGTTTATCTGACAATTTATTGGTGAACTCAAAATAATTTTTCTTATCTCTTTTGAAAGATTCGGAGAGCTCCTCCTTCAGTGACTCTTTTCCTTGATAGCACATTCCCCCGTGACAATCAGCGGACCTCGCTGTGAAAGAGTAACTCTTTATCTGTTCCTAAATCTTGGCACAGTTAATGGAAGAGTTGTGCAGTTAGGGCACTTGACCTGATGGTATTTGCCATGTGGACATCATCAAGTACTTATCTTAGCTCTAGTGAGGGAGTT
Organism: Birgus latro; assembly: GCA_018397915.1. Classification (NCBI taxonomy): domain Eukaryota; kingdom Metazoa; phylum Arthropoda; class Malacostraca; order Decapoda; family Coenobitidae; genus Birgus; species Birgus latro. Next base: position 6,548 of record JAGKTI010030756.1, read on the forward strand.
TTAGGTGCCAGAGCATATCTTTGAAACATACAATGAATATGCCTTGTTTCAGGATTCGCCACGTTCACTCTTCCTCGAAACCCTGATCGATGGCCAAACATTGTTGGGGCTCATTCAGTTGAGCACGCACATAAATTATTCAAAGAATGTCCTTCAGCCTCTCCATAATTGACATTTCATGGAAAATGTCTTCACCTCTTGTAGTCGACTCCAAAGCATGACAGAAGAAGAGACCCCCCTTAAAATCCCCAACACTGATGTATCATACAAACTCCAGGAGTTGGACACAAGCAGCCACGTCAGTCGACTCATCAAGATGATTGCAAATTTGCCTAAAGATGGCAATGGACGATTAATTTCTCTACATTTTTTTTTCTCGTGCGGTTTTCAGTAATACCATTATAACGCAGGCAACCTAGATTAAATTTGTTGAATGAACTGTCCCGATTGATCAATGTGTGTTCACTTCAGCCCCTCTTCGTTTTGCTTGAGGATGGCAGCATTGTTACTTTTCAGATTCGGATGACAAATATTCAGTTGTCTCTTGAGAAAGTTTGGCTTCGTGTACTCCAGTGATTAAACTTCGTGGCATATAACAAACTGTGGAAATTCACACCCATTTTTGACGATAGTAGTGAATCCATACTGAATGTGGCTTTCATCATACTGACGTGTCTTTGCTGTAAAGGCCATAACGGCACCTGTAGTTGTTATAGAAACTTGTTATATAACCAGAGCCATGCAAAAGGTCGTTGACATTGATATTCAGTTATAGCTACCTACCATCATAAGCTTACAAAATAAAATATCATCAGACACTCAAATTATCATTACCGGGAAAGGATATGAAGAGTTACAGAAGTCATGAGGATGGTACAGAATGAGAGAAATTTGTCATATAAAGAAAGAGCCTTTCCCTATTTTTAAGAGTGTGTGTGTTTTTTTTTAATTAGCGTGGTATTAACTAACTCCAAAACTGCTGATGGACCTGCTAGATGAAAGAGTGAGGAACCTGTATACTACATATGAAATTAACCACAATATATACTGAAGACTCTAGAAAACGTTTTGTTCATCATATATTTACAGCAGGTAGAACCAGATACAGAGATTTAGTAGTACTTCAGGAAACAAAATACCAATGACGCTAGTGAGAAGTATCGATATAGATGAGCTGTTAAATTGGACAGCACTGCCCAAAGATACAGATTACTTTGTTTTTAAGAATTAGAATGTGGGCGGTACTCTAAGTAGCATAGGAGGTTATCGTAACATCTCCTCCTTGGCGATTTATTTTGCATAGTATACCTTACCACTCTCTTGCACACTATTTATATCGTTTTCCTGTAAATATCTTTTGCATCAGTAAAACACAAGAGGATACTGAGGTGTGATGGACACGATAAATTGCTTAGGATGAGGTAATACGAAATCACTAAATTCACTTGAATAAAGACTCAGTCTAAGGCTGAACTTTTAACAAGGATTTCTAAGAGACAGGAAAAGCTAAGTCTTCCGTGGTTAGGTCGGTAGCCCGTACGTCTGCTAATCCATGTGACCTGGGTTAAATCCCAACCACTGGCAGATATTAATATGCAACAGAGTGTCTATCCACGTATTTCCATATTTGTTCACTTTATAAGTATTCCATCTGCAATATATACGGACTGTGTCATTCACAAGAACATCCACTCCAGCAAGACAAATTTTCACGAAAGCCTCACACACCTATACCTGTGTGTGAAGCACTGGGTGAGAGAAGATCGGTTCTTTATGGAGTCGTGGCGTCCTAAGAATCAGTTGTCCTGTTGTCCTTCAAGACCCGTAAAACACTGCTTGAACAGGCATAGCAGAGATGTCCGTCCATATCTGTCTTGTGCAAGCCCACAGTTACCGTACGTGCATGTACATACAAAAGATATAAAAAGTGAGAGCTCTAGGAAATGGGATCCGTGGGAAATACTGTTTTCAGCTGATTTGATGGTCACTGCCAAGACAAAGAACTTCAGGGGAGGCTTATTAGACTGGCATGATAGGGTTGAGGTTGGATGGCGAAAATTAATTGGAGGACTGAAGACGAAAAAGTAACACGCATTTCAGGTGGTACTGTAGGCTTCGTTGCCATGGTTTTCTAATTGAGGTGGTAGAGCTATTGCATCCTAAAATTTTCCATCGTTTCATTTATATTTTTAGTACGGGCATATTTTCTTTCAGCAACCTGCAAGCGATTAAACAGGTTTATATGAAAATTAAATTAAAAAGGAAGAGATGTTACAAATTCTCCTGTGCCGTCTAGAATATTACCCTTAGAAATACTCTATGAACAATATAAAAGGAAGGAACAACAATAAAAAGGCAAGTAATAACTGGCTTCATTTTTACTGCTCTTACACGCTCTGTTTCATCAGGGGGTGTGGATAACTATACTCGTATTTATTGGTGCGAAGTAATGGACTATCCTTACACTATCATATGTTCTATTATGCACAGTAGCCATACTCTTTCTCTCATTTACTGTCCCTTCAGCTGTTTGTTCATGAAATTATGTAATGCTGTAAAGTCCTAACAAGTCTTACATCTAACATCCACAGTAGAATAAAACACCAATCACCACCAAACGGAACAAATTATATAGACCACATTTTTTTTTTTGACATCCGTAAACACCGAAGCACAAAAAATTACTGATAGGGGCGCCATTGATTGTCCCTGAAAATAGTTAAGAAAATTGCCCTGTAAATTAAAGCGGGATCAAAGGCCAGGGTTTTATCGAACCATCTCAAGTTTCGGTGTTTTGAGCCTGGGTGTTGAGTGGGATAGTGACTTATACATGGTATTTGTGTGTGTGTGTGTGTGTGTGTGTGTGTGTGCGTGTATTTTACTTTGTGTGTATGAATGCACCTATGTATGTATATATGTGTGTGTATGTGTGTACCCTAACTATATCTTCTTAATACTGCCACGGCCAGGTGATGTTTATCAGCTAAGGGAGCCTCTGGTCTTGCAGGGGTTGAATAGTCGGGCCAAAAATTCACCCAGAGTTATTCTTAACAAAACCACACCAAAGCCCAGGATTTTTTTTTTTTTTAAATCTCTGAATAATTATTTATCTTTCTTTGGCAGTTACGTGATTTTTTAAGAATTATCGTATTTTTCATTGTCTATTCGCTCACAGCAACTTCTTTCATTTCGTTAGTATCTCTCCCACATTACTGTATGATTTTCTTCTGATTTTTAATTTATCATTCTTTACAAAATGCCCCCCAAATTTATCGATTATCCATTATCCCTATATTCCAGTTTTCTTTCCTTCAATTTAAATCCCTTCCCCCATGTCTTAATTGTCACTCATATTCTTCCTTTATACAGCATATTTAATCTTTTTTTCCAGTTCATCATTGGCCTATTGACATGATTTTGTTCTTAAACTTGTCTTTCTTTCTGTTTCCTTACACATTTCAATCTCTCTCTCTCTCTCTCTCTCTCTCTCTCTCTCTCTCTCTCTCTCTCTCTCTCT
>JAGKTI010030757.1:0-12086 GCA_018397915.1 Birgus latro
TCCAGCATTCGCTCCCAGAGCTGACTACATCAAGCTTTTATTCAAAGACAACCCAACTGTGGACATCAAACTTCGATGGTTGTCTGAGGTGAACCGTGCTTTTCACCTTGACCGCACCCAAGCGGAGGTTAAGACGTCTGCAATCACTTCCCGTTTTGTTTACATCTCCAGACGTCGCAAGGACATCATAGATAGCGTAACTAAAGGAGAGTTCCTAGCCCTTTCTTTGGAAATTCAAGACTCACCTGAGAGGCCCCGCAAGTTTCCTATTTATCTCCTTACACGTTATCCTGTCTGTACTGATCCCAGCTTGGCCAAGGAGCTGCCAGGTATCTACTCAGCCCGACGTTTCTACCAGAATGGCACTCCTATCAACCTGCTGGTAGTCACCTGGAGTTTTCCTCACCCACCACCACCAACTGTCACCTTCAGCTTCCTTCCCTGCCTCCCACCTTGTGAGTTTCGCAAGATGAAGGAAGAGCAACCGTGGTGCTTTCGATGCTGGGGCATTGGTCACATCTCCCGGTACTGTTCTGCACCAGAAAAGTGTGCATGGTGCTCTGGCCTACACGACTCTCGGATGTGTCCTCACCGACCCCCTCCACCTACTTCTGATACAACCTCGATGCAACCCAACCCACCACCTCCAAATACCTTGCACTAGAAATGTCCCCGATGTCATCAGGAAGGAGTTAACGTGTGGCACGGCTGCACTAGACGTCGGGCTACCTCTGCCCCCGTTGCCAAGGATGGGGCTCCACTAGCATCACCACCACCACCACTCCGCACTGCTGCTCCTTCTGCCTCCACTATCGGTTTGGATTCAGCTGCAGTCACCGAACTTCGTGATGCTGTTGCCACTCTCAGGACTCGGATTACTTCATTCCTGACACGTTTCAATGCAATAGAAGCCCGCATTGATGACTTGGTTAGCAAGCAAGCCACACTTGAGACAACATTAAATTCACTGGTTGAATCACAGCAAGTCATCATTACAACTGTCACCACCCTTACGGAAAATCTGGACTCAATTGTCACTTCCACTGGACGACTGACTGCTCCCCCTAGGGAGTCTTCCCCTCATGGTACACCGCATAGCACTTCTCATGCCACCACCACTCCCTCATTTGGCCTCCGCAAACGTAATGGCAAAGTTCGGTAACATGGCACAACTGCATTCATCTCTTGGAATGCCTGTGGTGTTACGAACCGGTCTAAACTTACTGCGCTCAAAGGATATGTATACAGTCGCCACCCAGATATCATTTTCATTCAGGAATCCTTTGTTGGTCGTGCGCATCTCGACGCACCCACTCTCAGTGGTTATATTTCTTATGTCCATCGAGTCAGGAATGGACTTGTCACGTATGTTCACTCCTCCATCCAGCACCGTTTCCCAAAGCTCTGTAAATGACGAGACAACCTTCCAGCTTCTTGAGGTCACCATTGGAAGCGGCACAGTTCGGGTATGCAATGTGTATTCTGCGCCAGGCAGGTTGCATACAGCTGCTCTTCCAGCTCCCACCATCCATGGCATGATATACATGGGGGATTATATTGCCCGACACCCTGCTTGAACAGCTTGAGTTATCATCATGAAACCTTCAGGGTGTCAAGATATGGCCAAATTCTTGGCCGAGTTCGAATATGGGCACTCGGGGTCAAGTTCAAGGTCACCAAAATGGCTGCCAGAAGTCCACTAGTTTCTATCACCTGCCTTTAACACCATTATGTCTCATGAACGGCTTGGGCTATCAAAATAAAACCTTCAGGGTATCAAGACATGGCCAAAGTCTTTGACTTGCCCAACAGCATATTCTGGCGGGCGATTAGCATTCGGCTCCTGAATGCTTTTCGTTCATTAAGCTTTTGGATTCAAGATGTTTAACAATGTAATTATTAATGACAGTCTCAAATACTTTACCAAGGGAAAATGTGATAGCTATTGGTCTGTAATCAGAGGGGTCAGACGAATTTCGTTTTTTTGGAAGTGGGTGGATGTTGGCTTCTTTTCACGAATTAGAGAACAGAAAAGCCGGTATGCTTAGTCTGAATAATTTAGCTAGAACAAGAACAATTTCTGGGGAACACCTTTTCAGAACTGTTGGAGGAATTCCATCCTGACCTGTAGCTTTCTTGGCTAGGAAATTGTTGAGGACAGATTTTGCGTATCTCGTGTGTATCTTTAGTGAAACAGTTTCGGGAGAGTCAAGTTCTAGTACAGGAACGTTCTGACTGACTTTGTGGCTGAACTTCTAGAAAACGTATGTACTGGCAAGGATGTTCGCTTTTCCACGAGGGTCATTTATAAAGTTTCCATTTGAAGATTTCAGTGGGAGACTGGGTGATGACTTGTTAAAGTTATCACTGAAAGAAATGAGGGTTGACTAGAATATTCTATTGTTATTAGGATTATTTAATAGTTTGGATACTTGTTTATGAAGATATTTTGATTTAGTGAGATTTATTACTGCTTTTGCATGGATTCTAGCGATTTTAAATTGACCGATGGATTCAGATGTTTTTTTTATTTTAAGCAAACATTACATGCTAAGGACTTTTGCGTCGTTGCTCTATCACAATTGCTGTCAAACCATTTTAGGAGGTCCGATCTTTTAGTGAACTGTTGACTGGGTATGAACAATTCCATGCCAACTTATATTATGTCACTGATATGGGATCGAGGTAGAACTGATGTCAGTGGAGAAAAAAGATTGCCATGGAAAATAATTCTAAATCCATCTCAGTCTGCCTTATCAAAGTACCATCTGGTCACCCTAACTGTTTCAGAACAGGGAGGTTTGAGGCAACTGACTAATGAGGCTTTAATGAGATTGTGGTTGGAGGATCCAGGTGGTGACAGTATCTCTATTCTGTATTGTTCTGGGTTATTAGTCAGGAATCGGTCCAACGGACAGTTACTATGGTCAGGATTAACTGGTATTCTGGTTGCTTGTCTTACCAACTGCGTGAGATTAAACAGTTCTGGAAACAGCTCGCATTCTAGTCCAGTATCAACAGTTTTGGCAGAATGCAATAACTATTCTACATTATGGACGTTAAAATCACCAAATACAGTAACTTCAGTGGTAAGGGTGAAGTTAAGTTTGGTCAACTGTGTGGATATGGATTGTTTTGCCATTGTTTCGGTTTTGGTTGGTTTTACGCCGGATGCCTTTCCTGACACAAACCCTCTACTTATCCGGGATTCAGACCGGCATTCAGTTGGATAGGTGGGTTGGAGGAATTGGAGGAAGGTATCGGGAGTGTCGCTAGATAGAAGGATCAACATAAGTATTAAGGGTATGGTATATAAAACAGTAGTGAGACCATCTTTGATGTATAGACCTGAGACGTAGGCAATGAAGAAGGAGCAGGAGGAAAAGTTGGATACAGAAATGAGAATGTTTGAGATGGATGTGTGTAGCACTGTAACGAATCTTGATAAGTTAGCAGAAAGAGAGAGTGAGAGAAGGTGGGTGGGGTATTCAAGAAGATGCAGGATGGAAGCCTGCTGTGGTATGGGCACATGATGATGGGATGAAGACTGCTGTGGTATGGGCACGTGATGATGGGATGAAGACTGCTGTGGTATGGGCACGTGATGATGGGATGAAGACTGCTGTGGTATGGGCACGTGATGATGGGATGAACACTGCTGTGGTATGGGCACGTGATGATGGGATGAAGACTGTAGGAAGGACAGTAGTGGAAATGGAGGTACAAGGGAGGAGGAAACGGAGAAGGACGAAGAGGAGTTGGATGAATTGTTTGAACGTAGATTTGAAAGAGAAAGGGATGAGAGGGAAAGAGGCGCAGGACCCAGTTGTATGGCGAAGATTTGTCAAATACATCGATCCCATATAAAAGTGGGTAATGATGGAAGATGAAGAAGAAGAAAATATGAATGTATAGTTTAACCTCATCTATACAGTGATGCCTTCTTTAGTGTTGCCTTGCTACCACCAGACGATTTTATTACATTTAAGGGATATTCTTGTAGCAAAGGGATTTGACAAAGAAAAATGGTCAGAAAGTCCGTCAAACAATGTTAACCTCATCATAACCATCATCTTCATCATCTCCCACAGGCTGAATACAATCAGATGGCAGTGACAAAAATAAAATATACAACAGTAGTAATCACACGACAGTAGCAAATTGCTACGGGAGCGAAGAGGTGAAATGGACACTGTTTTTAATCCTTCCACTACGAGAGGGTCTTCGTAAGTTGAAGAAAATCGTTTGAGGGTGACAGAATATAACACAGAAGTCGCCATTCCAATGAACGGGCTATGGAGTGTGTGTGAGTCAGTAAATTATTAGGTCAGTAAGTTAATCAGCAATTCAGCCAGTAGGTCAGGAGGCAGACCTGTCAGCTGGTGAGTTAGTAGGTCATTTAGCAGGCTAGTTAGATCAGTCAGTGGGTCATTCTGTATGTCATTTCAACAGAACAATGAGAAGGTTAATAAGTCAGGCTAGTTAGATCAATCAGAAGGTCATTCACTAGGTCAAGCAACAGAACAATGAGAAAGTTAAGAAGTCAGTCAGTAGGTCAGTCAGCAGGTGAGTCAGTCAGTAGGTCAATCAGTACATCATGTAGCTGATCAGTCAGTAGGGCAGTCAGTAAGTCAGTCAGGAGGTCAGTCAGTACGTCAGGCAGCAGGTCAGTCGGTAGGGCACTCAGTCAGTCATTCACACATTTAACAAGTACGTTAGTAGGACAATAAAGGACTCAGCATATCAATAGGACTCCCTTCACTACGAAACCTCTCCTCCTAAACGAATAAAGTTCTCTGGTGGAAGCCTGTACCCTTTCAGTATGAAGCTGTCTCATAATTCGATCTTACTGCTTGAGGATGATTTTGATCAGCATAGGATGACATGGTTAGAAACTATAGGTATTTATCAACCACCATTCTTTTGTCCCATCGAATCTAAGCAGCCCTGATGACGTTTTAAAAATTTCAGTGTTAGTAGCACCAAGAAGCTTTATTCACTTTAGGAGAGATTCGGGCAAGTGAAGGGATTGTATATAAACTCTATTAACCCCTTTGCTAAGAGAGCTTTCCCGGTTGAAACAGACTGGTTTTGGATCGTAGTAAAGGGGTTTGCAGTGCAAGTTAGGCTCAGGGCAGTAAGTGTCACCAATTCAGATAACAAGTCACCAGAAAAGCAGTCAGTGCGACGTCAGATCTATAGTCACATAGTCAACAGCTCAGTCTCTCAATATTATAATAAGTGTGTATGAGTGTACGTATGTATGTAGGTATGTGTTATTGCATTCTGCCAGGACTGATGAAGCTGGACTAGAGTGCAAGCTGTTTGCAGAATCGTTTAATCTCACGCAGCCGGTAAAGCAACCAACCAGAATACCAGATAATCCTGACCATAATTCCCATCTCTTGGATCTGTTCCTGACAAATAATCCAGATCAATACAGCATAGAGGTGCTGTCACCACTTGGATCCTCTGACCACTATCTCATCAAAGCCTCATTAGTTAGCTCCGCTAAACCTGCCCGTTCTGAACTTGTCAGGGTGACCCGATGGCTCTTTGATAGGGCAAACTGGAATGGATTTAGAAATTATCTTGCTGACATTCCGTGGCAGTCTTTCTTCTCTAGTGATGCCAGTTCTACCCAGTACCACATTAATGACTTAATACTAGCTGGTATGGATTTATTCATACCAAGTCATCAGTTTACTTAAAGATCGAACTCTCCAAAATGGTTTGATAACAACCGTGCCAGAGCAACAGCTCAAAAGTCATTAGCATATAACACTTATAATAAATAAAAAACATCTGAATCACTCTGTCAATTTAAAATTGCTAAAATCCATGCAAAAGCTGTAATAAATCTCGCAAAATCAAACTTTATTCATAATCAAGCATCAAAACTACTTAACAGCCCTAATGACAATAGAATATTCTGATCAACTCTTATTTCTTTCAATAATAACTTTAACAAGTCATCATCCATTCCCCCACTAAAATCATCAGATGGCAACATTACAAATGACCCACATAGGAAAGCAGATATCTTTGCCAGTACATTTTCCAGAAATTCTACCATAGAAGAAGTCAGCCAAAACATCCCAATACTAGAACTTGAATCTCCCGAAATTGTTCCAATTAAAATACAGACAAGATATGTTAAATCCATCCTAGACAGTTTACCTACCAACAAAGCTCCAGGATCAGATGGAATTCCTCCAATTGTTTTGAAAAAGTGTTCCCCAGAACTTGCCCCCCTTCTTGCCAAATTATTCAGAATATGCGTACGCACTTCTTCATTCCCTAATTCATGGAGAGAAGCCAATATCTACCCAATTCCAAAGAAAGGAAGTTCCTCTGACCCCTCTGATTATAGACCAATAGCTTTCACATCTTCTTTTAGTAAAGAATTTGAAATTTTAATCAGTAAGCACATAGTTAAACACCTTGAATCCAACAACTTAATTAGTGACAGACAATATGGTTTTGCCACGAAAGATCCACAATTGACATACTCAGTCTCCTGACTCACACCATCCATCAATCAATCGACCTATACGGAGAAACTCATGCAGTGGCCCTTGATATTTCTACGGCTTTCGACAGAGTATGGCATTGGTCCCTTCTGTGCAAACTCCCTTGCTATGGACTAAGGTCTTTTGTTTCTCTGCTTGCCTCATATCTCAGCAACAGAAAAATAAGAGTAAAAGTAGATGATGTATATTCCATTTTCCACTCAGTTAATGCCGGCGTGCCACAGGGATCAGTTCTGGCGCCAACCCTGTTCCTGGTTCATAGTAATGATCTCTTATCTGTCACCCACAATCCCATCCATTCATATGCAGATGACTCAACACTTCATACTTCAATCACACTCAGACACCCATTTACAAAGTCTGATATCTCTAATTCTCAACTCAGCACAGCCATCTCCATAAATTATCTATTATCAGTGAATTGGGACAAAACAACCTTGTCTCATTTAATGCTAGTAAAACCAAATATATATAATTTACTAACAGCCAGATATTGCCAGATTCATATATTAACCTTCAATGCTAATATTCTCAACGCCAAAAGTACTGAAATTCTCGGCATCTCACTTAACAATGCCCTCAGCTGGGCCTCTCATGTCCGATCACTTGCGAAAACCGCCTTAAAGAAACTTGGCTTCTTGTACAGAGTCCGTAACTTCTTCACTGATGAACAGTTAGCTATAATTTGTAAGAGTCATGTGTGCTCTGAGCTTGAATATTGCTCACCATTATGGAATGAATGTAGAGAGGTTGCATTAAAACAATTAGACAAAATTCAGAACAAAGCTGTTGGAATTATTAATAATCCTGCTATTATAAATAAATTACCTCCCCTACAAGTAAGAAGGAATGTTGCCGCCCTTGCATTATTTTACAAATATTTTTAAGGCAAATGCTCAGACAAATTTGCGTCCATTGTGCCACCTCTCCATGCCTTCTCTCATGCTACGCGGGCATCTGGCAGCGCTCATGACTGAAATGTCACGCAGCCACATTGCAGAACTTCTGCCTATCAGAATTCTTTTACTCCCTGAACTGCATCTCTCTGGAACTCGCATCCTCAGAGATGTTTCCCTTCAAACTTCAACCTACTCATACAGCTAATCAAGTCCAACTGTTACAGATATTTCATGAGTGGAGGACACCAGTAATCTTGTGTATGGATTTTTTTTTATTCATTTGTTTTTCCTTCCTCTGTTCTGTTTTTTATAAAAAAAAAAAAAATGTATGTACCATACCGGGGGCTTACATATGCCTCACATAGGCGGACATGTTTATGATACAGGCTCAAGCCTTGTTTTACGGACTGCAAAAGGTAACTGATCCCTAGAATCGTGGTACACCACTTTCAGCCAATATTAATGTGACCTATCCCCACTCAGTGTTTTGCGCAAAGGAATAGGTATGGATGGCTCTGGGAATAAGGCGACAAATGCATGTTAAAAGTGCGTTTTTTTTTTTTTAATGCAAGGAAGAATGAACCAAAGGCCAGGAGCCAACAAACCATTCCATTCAAAAAAAAAAATAATAATACAAAAGAGGGCAAAATTCAAGGTCCGTTCATTTCAAGATGCCTGGACACACTGCGTCTGAAAGACTGGAGATCATAGGAAGCAGGAAATACAGACAGAGGGAGACAATTCCAGAGTTGACCTGTTCCATAAATGAAGGACTTGGAGTAACGGTTAACCCTTGCATTAAAGAGTTGGACAGAAAAAGGATGAGAGTTTGTTGCTTGACGGGTGCTACGCATTCATCGTAGAGGTGGAAGGATGCAAGCAGACAGTTCAGAGAAGACTGACCATTGAAGCAGCAATAGAAAAGAAATAAAGATGCAACAGCGCAGCGAAGAGACAGAGGTTGAAGGCAGCCAGTAAGAGGAGGAGAGTTAATGAGATGAAAAGCCTTTGACTCCACCCTATTGAGAAGAGCTGAATGTGGAAAGCCTCCCCACACATGAGAGTTGTACTCCACACAGGGGCGAATAAAAACCGTGTATAAGGTCAACAACTGTGCAGGGGTAAATAAGGTATGGAGTCGCTTTGAAGCAGATTTTACAAGAGATGTAATATGATCGTTCTAAGATAAGTCCTGAGTGAATGAAACCCCAAGCATGTTCAGTGATGATGCAGGATTGAGCTGAATATTATTAAACATTAGTGGGTGCTCCTGTGGAAGATTTGGTCGGGTTCATAGACGTAAGAACTGAGTCTTTGATGCGTTAAAAACAACAAAATCATTTTTACCCCGGGCAGAGATATGAGCCAAGTCAGACATTAGGTGTACCAAAGCCTCATCCCTTGTTTGTTGAAGTAACTGCTGAGATTGACGTTGCGGGAATCGAATGGTAAGGTGAAGGGTGGAATCACCAGCATACAAGTGGATTGGGTTAGATTTACAGCTTAGATCATTGATGAATAACAGGAAGAGAGTTGGTGACAGGACAGAGCCCTGAGGAGCACCACAGTTGATAGATCTAGGAGAAGAACGATGGCCGAGTACAACAGTGTCTATAGAACGACCAAAAAGGAAGCTGTAGATGAAGGCACAGATAGAAGGACAGAAACCGTAAGAAAGTAGTTTGGAAAATAAAGATTTATGCCAGACTCAATGGAAAGCCTTTCAGATGTCAAGTGCAATGGCAAAGCATTCGCCAAAGTCCCGAAAGGAGGATGACCAGGAGTCTGAAAGGTAGGTAAGAAGATCGCCAGTGGAGCGTCCCTGACGGAACCCATACTAGTGATCAGAAAGAAGGTTTTGATAGGAAAGATGGTTTAAAATTTTTCTGTTAAGAACTGACTTGAAAACTTTTGAGACACAGGATGTTAAACCAACTGGACGAGAGTTAGAGGGTTGGGAAAGGTCACCCCTCTTTCAGATTGACTGAATGAGAGCAAACTTCCAGCAAGAAAGAAAGGTACAAGTTGCAGGATGCAAGCAGAGAAGTACAGTTCTTGAGGACAACAGGAGGGACTCCATCAGGCCTTATTAGTATTGACGCCAGTGATGGCAGAAAATACATCAGCTTAAGAAATATGAATGTTAGCTATGAGGAAGTCAGAGGGGGGAAGTGATGGAGGAACAGCACTGTAATCGTCTAAGGTGGAATTGGAGGAGAAAGTCTGAGCGAAGAGATCTGCTTTATCAGTAGAAGAAATAGCTACAGAACCATCAGAGTAGAAAAGAGGAGGGAAGGATGATGAGATAAAGTTGTTAGAAAGGCTTTTGATGAGGTGCCAAAAGGAGCGGGAAGAATTCGAGTTGGAGAGTTGAGAGCATTTAGTATGTATAAAATTATTTTTAGCAGGGCGAAGAAAAGACTGCACGATTCCGGGCAGAAGCATAAAAAAGATGTGATTCAGGGGTGGGTTGACCCTGGTCTCTTTTATAGGCCCTCTCCTTGTTGTGGACAGCATTAGAACAAGCGTGATTAAACCAAGTCAAAGGATATGAGAAGGGAATGTATGCTTCCATGCCCAAGAGAATAACCTCAGTAATGTGCAAGGCACACTCAGATGACTCCCGGCCATGGAATCCGTATTCATTCCAGGGAAAATCAAAGAAGTTCTGCCTGAGGGCTTCCCAAGTCGGAGCTCCAAAGTGCCACAATCGACGTTTCTTTGGAGTGTCCACAGGCCGTACCGGAGCAATAGGACAGGTTAATAAGGTTGTGATCGGAGGAGCCCCAACGGAGAGGAAAGATTAACAGTGTAAGCAGAAGGATTAGTTGTAAGGAAGAGGTAAAGTATGTTGGAGCTCTCTCCAAAGCAGGCAGGGATACGGGTAGAGTGCTCTACATGCTGCTCTAGGTCATTAAGGACAGAAAAGATGTAGGTTTGCTCACCAGGTGGATCAGTGAAAGGAGAGGAGAACCAAAGGTGGTGGTGAACATCGAAATCTCCTAGAATGGAGATTTCAGAGAAAGGAGAAATGGATACTGTTTTCCATCGTAGAAGTAAGGTAGTTGAAGAATTTTTCATGGTCAGTGGAATTAGGAGGTAACTAAACAGTGCAGATATATTTAGTCAAAGAATGATAGGAAAGCCGAAGCCAGAGAGTAGATAATTCGGAAGAAACAAGTTTAGGAACATGAGAGCATGATAAGTCGTTGCATACATATACACAACAGCCACCTTTGGCTTTGAAATGAGTATCTAGAAAGTAGGAGGATAAAGAAAAGGGTTTGCTATCAGTTGCCTCAGACAGGTGGGTCTCAGTCAGGAGGAGAAGGTGAGGTTTAGAGGAGGAGAGGTGATGCTCAACAGAGCGAAAGTCAGAGGAAAGGCCGCGAATGTTGCAGAAATGAAGAAGGAGTGAGTCAAACAGTAGTTCCAGGCATCTCGTTGAGTCGTCACCGGGAGAGGGGCAGATGGTGGGGGCATTTATGCCCCCCACCCCGAGGACTCCAAGGCTTGTTTGAATACCGCCATTGAGTGCGTATGTGAATAAGTGAGTCTGCAACTCATCAAGGGAACCGGGACAGGATGCCAGCATGTAGCGTCACACTAAGATACTACTGCACCCTATCAGATGTTTGCTTCAGAGTGGATCTGAATCTAGGTCCGGAAGATTAGTAGTCACACAGTCAATAGGTCAGTCAGTGGGCTAATCACATAGCCAGCTGGTCAGTCAGTAAGTCAGTCATGTAGTCAGCAGGTCAGTCAGTAAGTCAGTCATGTAGTCAGCAGGTCAGTCAGTAAGTCAGTCATGTAGTCAGCAGGTCAGTGAACAGATTAGGCAAGACTCCAGAAACTCAGCAGGACGAAAGGGAGTCATAAGGGAGCCATTATATTAGTCACAGTCAGCAGATTGGACTGCTTGTCAGTCAAATGGTCAGGAAGTCAGTGCGGTGACACTTAAGAATCACATGACCAATAATTCAGCAATCATTTCTGCCAGTTCAACCACCCTGTCAGTAGGTCTATCAATATCGCTGAATGTGTCAGCTTGTCAGTCACAAAGTCGGTATGTGAATCGGCAAGTCAGTGACAGGGTCAGTACGTCAGCGAGTCAGTTATGCCTCATCTGGTCGATAGGAGGAGGGCAGTAAGACTGAAGATTCACTAGGTCAATCAATACGTCAGTCGCACGAAGAGTAGCTCAGTCAACAAGTCATTCAAGGCCCCAGTGACGCAGTGGGTAAACTAGGTCATCGTCCAAACATAGTCAATAGGTCGGTTACTATGTCAGTCACACACCTGCCCAGTCGAAAAAATCAATCACGCAGTCAACAGATCAGTCAACAAACCAGTCACACTTTCAGCAGGTCAGTCAGTGAGTCAGGTGCACTGTCAGCAGAGTGTAGTCAGTATCAGCACAGCAGCCACACAGTCAGCACGTGAATCAGCAGGTCAGGCATACCATCAGCAGATCAGTGAAGCTGATATTAAGTCAGCAAAAGGGCAGTAAGTCAGTAGGGAAGTCAGCCAAGCATTCTGTCAACGACCTGCAGTTCAGCTTTAAGACCTCCCTGACGTCATTATGGAGGCAGGAGGAGGAGGAGGAGGAGAAGCAGGAAGAGCAGGAGGAGGAGGAGCAGGAGGAAGAGAAGCA